>PVLC010002440.1:0-108849 GCA_004027655.1 Graphiurus murinus | reverse complement strand
AAAAACTGATTATTGTTGGGACTACAGGAATATGCCCAAAATTCTCAAACTCGCTTAACTATAGGAAACACCTAAAGCCTTATTAACATCTAGCATCCTTGTCCCTGGGTTCCTGGATGAACATTCTGACCTGGGAGGTCTCTAGGCTTGGGGAGGGCTCTGATGCATGCACTCCTACAAATAGTCATGCAAAGCAAACTTGTACCATAAACTTTTCATTATGGAGAAATGGTGTTTGGGCATACAATTCTCAAAAGACTTGGTCCACAACACCACAGAAATAAAAAGAGAAACCTAATAAAAGACAGTAGCACAGTTTTGCACGTGGCTAAGAAATGTGTAAAATGTGTAATACACCAGTAAGTAGGGCATTTCACCTTGAAAGAGCTTGTGGAAACGGGTGTCAGGAGGGTTGCTGCGGTAAGGTGGCCAGCAGAAGAGTGGCCTCGGAGAGTGATGGCTGTGGCTGGATGTGCCCGTCACACCAGCCAGTAAAGCGGGCTGGTGGGTGCTCGAGGTGTGTGCATAAGTGTAATATTGCTGGCTCAGTTTGGCTGGCTACAGTTTTCTGCCTTCATTTAGTGTTAGGGATTAAATTATGCATAAGCAAAAGTGAAATTCATGTTCTTTTTTTTTTTGGCAGTACTGGGGATGGAACTCAGGAGCATTCTATCTCTGAGCTATACTCCCAGCCCTATTTTTTATTTTTTATTTTGAAACAGGGTCTCACTAAGTTGCAGAGTTGCTGAGGCTGGCCGCAAACCTGGATCCTCCAGTCTCAGCCTCCCAAATGCAAAATTCATGTTCTTAAGCTGTATCCTATTACATCGTCTTGGGACATTTTATTTTTTGTGGGGGCATACTACCTCAAGCTACACCCCCGCCTTATTTTATTTATTTAATTTGGAAACAGGTCTCACTAAGTTGATGCAATCATCACTGAGTTGCTGAGGCTGGTTGCAAACCTGAGATCCTCTTGTCTCAGCCTCCCAAGTTACTGGGATTACAGTAGGCATGTGCCACTGTGCCCGGCATAAATTTTTATCTTCAAAAGCCCAACTGCTTTTTAACATTTCTCGTTAATGGGATTAGGCAAGTTTAGAAAATACTGGTATGCCTCCTCTTGTGTCCTACTTTTTCATAGAACATTACAGTATAAGCATTTCTTGGAAAAGGTCGATCAGGAATAAAAGCAGTAGGAAGGTAGGTTTCTGGTGAGCTCTTCGGCTCCAGTGTCCGCCTGGCCGGTGGTGGTCACACGAGCAGACCATTTCCATCTGCCCAGACTGAGCGTGTAGGGTGGGCTTGATCTCTCACTTTATGGCTGGGGTGTAGAGGGCATGGTATGAGACTAGCGTGGTGACACATCCCACCAGAGTCTTAAATGAGTCTTATCATCTGCCATGAAAGCTGGGGTTGGTGATTAACATTACACTGCCAGGGAGGCGGGGCATGCGAGGCCAGCAGCTAGTGATGAGAGCCTGGGCCCTGGGTGTGAGGAGGGTGCCAGGCAGGGAAAGGAGGAGACATTGTGCAGATGGCCCAATGAGCTGAGCAGGAGAGCAGGTGTAGAGGGTGAGGAAGAGTCAGTACGCAGAGGGACGGGAACAGCATGCAGGGACTGTCCCTTAATGCTGACAAGAGATTCCACTTACAGTGTGTCTTCCTGTGCTGGGCTAGTCCTGTTGATTTCACCCAACAGGTCTTTACTGATCATATAAATAATAATAAAGCTAGTGTGGTGGCACACACTTGTAATCCCAGTATTTGGGAGGCTGAGACAGGAAGATCACAGGTTAGCAGCCAGCCTCAGCTATTTAGTGAGGGCCTCTGCAACTTAATGAGACCCTGTTTCAAAGTAAAGACTAAACAGTAGAGCTGGGGGTGTGGTTCAAAGGTAGAATGCCCCTGGGTTCCATCCCCAGTTCTGCAAAATAAGATAAAATAAAAAATAAAGCCAATTAATGCAGTGCTTTCTTCAGAGCATTACTAGTTAATTAGAGTCTGTGCACTACTCAGATTACAGCGAGGTAGCAGTGGCTACACCCTTTAGAGAGCTAAGTGTGTACTCAGAAAATGTGATGAGTGCCCTGAAGGAGGGAGCTGGGCTCCTTGAGCAGGTAGGGAGTCATGGGAAGGCGCCTGAGGTGGACTCTTGAAGCTGAGACCCGCAGCCTTGGGGGTTTGCGTGGGTCACGAGGGCTGGTGAAGTTTCTAGGCTGAGACCAGAGCCTGTGCCAGCAGTAAAGAGTTGCTTGTATCAAGTGACCAGAAGACACCCCCTCCACAGCGGCCTTGAAATGCTACTGGTAGTATTCCCCTGTCCAGGAGTGGAGAACTTAAGCATGCCCTGTTTATAGGGCCCTGGTAGAAGGTCCTGGATTCAAACGGGGCAGCGTGGTTGCCTGTGGGGCTTGTGGTCTCCCCCTTGATGCTGCCTCTCTGCAGAGGGGTCCGTGCCGAGGGAGCGTGTGTGTCTCCTGCTAGCCTGACGGGGGCCTTTCTGCCTCCTCTCTGCTCACAGATCCTCAAGCTCCTGAAGGGCAAGGTGGTGGTGGGGCATGCGCTGCACAATGACTTCCAGGCCCTCAAGTACATCCACCCTCGGAGCCAGATCCGGGATACCACGTATGTCCCAAACCTGCTCAGCCAGCCGGGCCTCCACACCCGGGGCCGGGTCTCTCTGAAGGACCTGGCTCTGCACCTGCTGCACAAGAAGATCCAGGTACGCAGCGCCTCAGGGGCGGTTGGGAGTGAGTGAGGCCCACTTGGCTTCCATGCCTGTTGGGCTACGAGTGGGGCTGTGGGCTGTCCCTTGGTGTCCATCCTTCTCCAAGTGCAGGTCACTTTCCTAGAGCATGGGTCTTGCACCCACACAGGAGCCCTCCCCAGTGTCACTGTGATCACCACATTCTTCCAGGGCTGTCTCCCATTCATAGCCATTTTCCATCTGGAATTCTAGCCTTGGAGGCAGGAGACTTGTTATCTGCTTAGAGAACTAAGGGGGCAGAATCCAGACAAGCTAGAGAAGCTAGTTTCCAGCCCTGTTCTCTACCCCCATTCTGGGGCGTATGTTCTAGGGCCTGTACAGAAAGCCCTGGGAGGCGGGCCTTGCCTCTGGGGTGACAGGTCCACCTCGATAGGCAGCAATATGTTGACTCTCATCTGCAGGTGGGCCAGCATGGTCACTCATCCGTGGAGGATGCCACGACTGCCATGGAGCTCTACCGGCTGGTGGAGGTGAGGTGGGAACAGCAGGAAGCCAGCCAGTCCCAGGCCCCACCTGAGGACAAGGAGGCTGACAGCGGCACGGATGTGGAGCAGTACATGGAGGACCAGTACTGGCCCGAGGACCTGGTCCCGCAGCCCAGGGAAGCTGCAGGGGGAGCCCAGGACGGAAGGGAGTGAGAGGAAAGAGCAAGGCGAATGGGAAGTAAGGCCAGGGAGGGCTGGGCAGGATGCAGGCTGCCAGCCCCAGGGTCACAGCAGCTGGCGTGCCCCTCCCTCTGCCCACCGCACAGCCTGCCGTCGGAGCCCTTGTTCCCCTGACTCCTGCGGTTTTGCTAGTGGCACTTTATAGACTCCGTGGAAATGGCAGGTAGACTGTCCCAGACTGTCACCATCCTTCCCTGGGCAGAGTGGGGTGGGGTGTCAATACCCTGGGATTCCCTTATCTCAGCTTGGTGACTGGGGGAAAGTTCAGTTCTAATTGCTGCCGCCTACCTCTTCCTCCATCGTCGAGTTTAAGTTCAGAATAAATGTCTTGAAGTTAAAGAGTTCAGACTTCTAAAGGGGACGTTTCTTCCCCATATCTCTGAGCTAGAACTCTGGCCACATACCTAGTGGCCCGAGGGCTTGTCCTCCCCCAGGAAGCCGGCCCCTTCACAGGCTTCAGAAATCACCCTCACAGCTCAGGGAGGAGGGGGAGCAGAGAAGCTTTGGAGAACTGGCATGTTTATTTTGACCCAAATCAGGCTACCCTCCCAATACTAGGCTCCCTTATGCCAAAGCCTGAGAGATAAGAATGGCGGGCAGAGCAGCTGCCAGTCCTGGGAAGCAGCTCCACAGTTACCCTGCACCTCATCTCTGCCCCTCAGCTCTGTGGTTGATGGTTACTGTTGCTTTTGGGTTTTCAATTAATTTCTTAAAATGTTCCCTGCCCTGTTTCCTAAGGGGCAGTTTTGGGGTACTGGGGTAGCCAAGAGCTCGGCCACATAGACTTCTGAGCCCCGTCTCTACTGCCACTGAGCATTGAGACTTGAGCCAGTTTCCTCACCTGTAAAATGGGGATCAGGACACAGTCTACCTCACAGGCGGTCAGGAGGATTAGGTGTCAGATGCTTCAGGCGCCCCCGGTGCGTGTCCTGATCAAGTGAGCTGCCGTTCATTCAGGGTATGGAGCCCCAGGTGGAGTGGTCATGACCCAGACGGGACTGTCCTTGCCTGGCTGTTCTAGCTGGTGAGGACGTGGGCACACCTGAGGCTTAGCACGGAGCAGCAGGGTTATCTGTGCCTCATCTGTGGCTGCCAGGTGCTGGCTTCTCGTCAGCCGCCTGCCTGTGTGCAGGAAGTGATAACACAGCAGCTCCGGGTCTGGGAGGAGGGCACCACTGATACCACACTACCCCACTCAGCCGAGGCCACTGCACAACCCTGGGGACGTCGTAGATTGCTCACTGGTTCCTCCCTGTCAGCAGAGGGGCAAGGTGGCAGGCTCTAGAACCAAGATCTGGATTCCTTAAAAATCAGTTTCCAAACTCCCAGCTTTGCTTGGTTTTGGGGGTGGAAGGAAGATGGAGCTGTTACCAGTGGGCAAATGTGCTGTTGAAAATTGTTGTGTTGTAAATCCATTTATTCTGGAATAAAGCTCAATTGGAAAAGTGTTAGGTGAAACAACCCTGGCTGTGAATTCTCTACGTAGGGTCGTTGAGGGTTTGGGGAGGGCTGAGGCACTAGGCCTTGCTGGGTACTTTGGTTTTGGAGATCAGCATTCAAGCTGGGCTTGGTGGTGCACGCTTGTAATCCCAGTACTTGGGAGGCTGAGACAGGAAGATCACAGTTCTAAGCCAGCCTCAATTACTTAGTGAGGCCCTCTGCAACTTAGACCCTGTTTTAAAACAAGAGATAAAAAAAAATAGAGCTGGGGGGTGTAGCTCAGAGGTAGAATGTCCCTGGGTTGAATCCCCAATACCAAAAAAAAAGAAATATAGTAAGAAAATAGAGCTACAGAACTTACACAATTTTTTTTATGGAGCACAAGTTTGGTTCTTCCTCAGTTATGTACTCACTGTAAAATTGTTTAATTGATAAAATATATAAGATTTACAGTCAGCCATTTCTGAGTGTACAGCAGCATTAAATATATTCACATTGTTGTGCAGATCTCTAGAGCGCTTCATCTTGCAAAACTGAAACTACCCAGTAAGCAACAACCCCTCCCCCCACTCCTTAGCTGCCCCCATTGTACTGTTTCTTTTCTTTTTTTTTTTTTTTTTTCCCGGTACTGGGGATTGAACTCAGGGGCATTCTACCTCTGAGTTATACCCCCAGCCCTATTTGAAACCGGGTCTCACTAAGTTGCGGAGTGCCTCACTAGGTAGCTGAGGCTGGCCGCGAACCCGGATCCTCCAATCTCAACCTCGCGGATGCTGGGATTACAAGCGTGCACCACCACGCCCAGCTTCCATTGTACTGTTTCTGTCTAGATATTTTATACAAGTGGAATCATACAGTATTCGTCTCTTTGTGACTAGCTTATTTCATTTAGCATAATCTACTCAGGGCTTATCTGTGTTGTAGTATGTGTCAGAATTTCCTTTCTAAGGCTGAATAATCATTTGTATGCACATGCTGTGTTTATTCATTCTCTCCTTTCTGTTCTTTTGTTTTAGTTTGTGGTGTTGGGGGTTGAACCCAGGGGCATTCTACCTCCAAGCTACACCCTAGCTCTATTCTATTTCTTATTTGGAAACGGCCTTACTAAGTTGCTGAGGCTGGCCTTGACCCTGCAGTTCTATCTCAACTTCCTGAGTACTGGGCTTACAGTAAGGCATGTGTCACCATCAGTTCTTTAGGACATGAGGGAGTTGCCAGGTCATATGGTAATTCTATGTTTAGCTTTTTGAGAACTACCACACTTTTCCACAGTAGCTACACCATTTTATATTTCTACCAGTGGTGCACCAGGTGTTATTTCTTCTCCATCTTTGCAGTTTCTGGCAAGGATTGTCCTTTCCCTGCCTCCCTCCCTCCCTTTCTTCCTTCCTTTCCCTTTTTCTTTCTTTCTTTTTTTTTTTTTTTTTTTTTTTTTTTGCAGTACTGGAATTGAATCCAGAGGCATTCTACCTCTGAGTTACACCCCTAGTTCTATCTTTTTATTCTTTATTTTGAAACAGGGTCTCACTAAGTTGCGGAGAGCCTCACTAAGTAGCTGAGACTGACCACGAACCCAGATCCTCTGGTCTCAGTCTCCCAAGTACTGGGATTACAAGCATGCACCACCACGCCCGGCTCTCTTTCTCTTTTTGTGGCACTGGGGATTGAACCCAGAGGCATTCTACCTCTGATCTACACCCCCAGCCCTATTTTATTTTTATTCTGAAGTAGGGTCTCGCTAGGTTGGTTGGTGAGAGTCTCACTACTTGCTGAAGCTGTCATCTCAGCCTCTCAAGTACTGGGATTACAGGTGTGCACCACCATGCCCGGTTCTTTTTTTTTTTTTTTTTTAATAACCATTCTAACAATTGTAAAGCGATAGGGTTTTGATTTGCACTTCCCTAATCAGGAATGTTGACCATCTTTTTAAATGCTTATTTGTACTTGGCTTATTTTAAAAACTCATTTGATCTTTTTATAGGTGTGTGTGTATTCCATTCAGTTTTACATGTGTTAAGCTGAACCACATGAAATTGGTTGGAATTGCCATTTCACATGGTTTAGACCATAGTATATAGTTTGGAAATAGGTTCATATTTTAGGATTATGTGTGTAGCCAAGGCTGGTGATGACAGAGCTGAAAGGCCAGGTTGCTCCAGGGAGAGAGAGGTTCCTCTGGCCCTCCATTATGAGTTCTTAATTTCTTGTGTTACTATAACATAATACCCGAGGCAGGGTATTTTATAAAGAAACGGGTTATGTAGTTCACAGATCTACAGTTCAGAAATATGGCATGGGCATCTGCTTGGCCCTGCGGGGGGCCTCATGGCAGAAGATGTCACAATGGTGGGGGCACATGAGGAAGATCACATGGCTGCACAGGAAGCAGGAGGTGAGCTGACAGTGGGGCTTTCAATAACCCACTCTGTCAATACTAATCTAGTCCCACTTGACCTAAACTCCCAAGACAGCTTCAGTCCATTTGTGAAGGTGGTGCCTCCAGGGCTTACTTGCCGACCCCCCTCCCCCCCAGGCTTTACATCTTAAAGGTTCCACCATCTCAACACCACCACCCTGGGGACTGAGCTTCCTGCCTCAGAATCGCTGGGGGACACATGAACCACTTCCAAACCAGAGCCTGAGCCATCCGCTTGCACCTTGGGGATCCTTGGTGGGTTGTAGACAGGCAGCCTGCTGCCTGCTCAGTCGTGACAGGTGGGCAGGAGGCAGGACCTGTGGCTTACAAGGCTGACAGGTTTGCCCGGAGTGACTCCTGTCCCCTGATCCAACAAGAGTTGTGGGCTTGGCCTGTGGACGGTGCAGCCAGGTAAAGCTGGCAGCATCAACATGCAAAGCCCACTGATGTGCGAGGCTTCCTCCCGAGGTGCTGCTGGTCACCAGGACCGGGGCCACCGTCAGCACACAGTACCTCTGAACAAAAATTCAGCCCGACTCAGGCAGGGTTCTAGGTGCTGGGGGCCCAGCAGTGACGCCAACAGATGGCTAGGGGGACTGAAGAGGAACGAGTAGATGGTGCTCATTCCAAAAGAATACCAGGGCCTCCTCCTCCCTCCTCTCTCTCTCTCTCTCTCTCTCTCTCTCTCTCTCTCTCTCTCTCTCTCTCTCTCTCTCCCTTTCCTTTTTTTCCCTTTCCTTGCACTGGGGACTGAACCAAGGGGCATTCTACCTCCAAACTACAATCCTAGGCCTTTATTTTGAAACAAAGCCTCAGTAAATTACTGGAGCTGGCCTCAAACCTGTGATCCTCCTTTCTCATCCTCCCAGGTTCTGGGATTACAGGTGTGAGCCACCTTGATGACAGGTACATGTTTAAACAGAATTCAGGGAGGTCCCCATGCAGTGGCCTGCTGGAGACGTAGCACACCAGGCAGATGACATGGGAGAACCAGGGCACCCAGCTAGGAGCATGCCTGGAATAAATGAACCTTCGTAGCATGGCTGCCAGCCTCCCATGTGAAGCTGACTTCATTTTGCTCGTCTCTCTAGCGTCAGGCCTAGCACTGGGGCAATGACCAGCCTCAGGAAGGAGGCAGATGACCTGCTGATGGCTGGGAGGAGCTGCCAATAAGCTATAGCCCTGAGTGTGTTTAAACCTGCAAGAGAGGTCATAGATTGGAGTGTGCTGCAAATGGTGCAAGAAGAGAATGGAAAGGAAAGGCCCGTGGGACAGATGAAAGAGGGCGTGGGAACTGCCCAGAAGTTGAAGTTTGATCTTTTTTTGGGGGGGCGGAAGGGGGAGACAAGAAATCACTAGGTTCTTAAGCAGAATAGAGCTGCGAAAAATAGTATGTGTGATTAGATTTAGGAAAACTTGATGAGGTAGGACTTGAAGGACAATTTAGGATTTTTATATTATTATTATTGTTTGTGTGTGGCACTGGGGATTGAACCCAGAGGCATTCCACCTTTGCACTACATCCCCTGTCCTATTTATTTATTTTGTAGCACTAGGGATTGAACCCAGGGGCATTCTACCTCCAAGCCACACACCCCCCCAGCCCTATTTTTTATTCTTTAATTTGAAACAGGGTCTCAAAGTTACGGAGGACTTCATTAAGTAGCTGAGGCTGGCCGAGAACCTGTGATCCTCCCATCTCAGCCTCCCAAGTACTGGGATTAGAAGCATGCACTACCACACTTGGCTTTTATTATTATTATTATTATTATTTTTATTTTTATTTTTATTTTGAAACAGAGTCTCACTAAGTTGCGGAGGGCCTCACTAAGTTACCGAGGTTGGCCATGAACCTGTGATCCTCCTGTCTCAGCCTTCCATGCGCCACCACGCCCGGCATTCGAAGGCCAATTTAGAGCAGGGCATGAAGGTGGGGTGGGGAGACCCGCTCACAGCTACATGGGTCCAGGGCAGGTATAGAACTGGTGGAAACTAGAGGTGGGGAGCGGGGAGGGGCTTGGAGATGCAGGTTGGGAGCAACTGGGAACACCCAGCACAGGACCATGGGGGAAAGCACTGTTCTGAGATAGGTGAGGCTCTAGGGCCTGTGTGGGGATGCTGATGTAGGTGAGTCACCACTGGGCACTTGGGGTCCCACAGGGGTTGCAGAAACAAACCTTAGATCAATCTCTCTCTCTCCCTCTTCCTCCTTTTCTCTCTCTCTCTCTCTCTCTCTCTCTCTCTCTCTCTCTCTCTCTCTCTCTCTCTCTCTCTCTCTCTGCTGTGTTGGAGATTAACCCCAGGGCTTCATATGTGCTAGGCCAGCACTCTACCACTGAGTTACATCTCCAAGCGCTTTCTAAATTATTATTTCCAGCCTTTTCTAAATTTTTATTTTTGTCCAGGCTGGCCTTAAACTTGTGATTCTCCTGCTTCAGCTTCCTGAGTACTTGAGATTACAGACGTGGGCTACCATGCCCCATAGGGGATTACTTTTTTTGTTGTTGTTAATGCATATTCATATAAAGTAATGGGAGTCATCTCTTGTTTCTGCTGTTTCATCTCCCTCTAATTCTCCTAAAATAACATTTATGCATTTGAAAAGTAGTAAGTCCCCCAACAGTCTAAAGCAAAAGTAGCTCACTCGGAATTTGCACAACAAACAGGAACAACAATGCATGTCATTGAGATATAGTTCAATATTTGGTTTTCTTTTTGAAGTCTCTTAAGGTCAGATATCTGGCTTGGTAAAAACACCACAGATCTAGGGAATTCTCCTTCCAAACCACAAATCTCTGTGGCATGGGAGACAACCAGATTAGACCCATTCTTTATTCCGGGTGGATTCGGGGTAGGAAGCACACACAGGGGCCCTCTCCCCGTCATTGTACTCTCACCACCGTGTATGGTGTGATGGGTGTTTCCTTATTGAAACCTGAGCCCAAAGGTGGGCACAGTGGTGCTCACCATAATCCCAGCTATTCAGGAGGCTGAGGCAGGAGGACCCCAAGTTGGAAGCCAGCCTTCACAACTCATCAAGACCGTGTCTCAAAATGAAAAATAAAAAAAAAGGGCTGGGAGCCGGGCGTGGTGGCTCACGCTTGTAATCCCAGCATTCGGGAGGCTGAGACCAGAGGATCCGGGTTCGCGACCAGCCTCAGCTACCTAGTGAGGCACTCCGCAACTTAGTGAGACTCGGTTTCAAAAATAAAGGATAAAAAATAGGGCTGGGGGTGTAGCTCGGAGGTAGAATGCCCCTGAGTTCAATCCCCGGTACCGCAAAAAAAAAAAAAAAGGGCTGGGAATGTAGTTCAGTGGTAGAGTGTCCCTGTGTTTAATACCCAGTACCATTAAAAAAAAAAAAAAAAGCCAAGGCTGTTTTTGACCCAGTTCTAACTCATTCACTTATTCAGTAACTACCAAGTGTTTCCCATGTGTCAGGCAAATACTCCTAAGACCTCAAAGCTGCAGCGTGGGAGAGCGAGGCCCCCAGCAAGTATGGCTGGGCTGGTCGGTGGCTCCCTCTCCACCAGTCAGAGGCAGAGCCCGCTGAGGGTGGACAGTTGCCCGTTTTGAGACACCCCTGAACCAGTGGGGTCCTGTTAGGGCTCCCCACTGCCTCCCTTGTCTCCCCTGGATCAGGGGTGGGGGCGAGCCCCCTCCCACCCCAACCTTCTGCCCTTCCCAATGAATAGCCTCCGAGTCCCAAGAGCAGCTCTTCCTGCCCTCAAAAGACCTCGCAGAACATCAGACTAGTAGTGGATCCCAGCACTTGCAGGACATCCCCGGGGTTCCAATCCTGGGGATGTTTATTCCCTGGGCTGAGAGTGAGAAAGCAAAGATGTCGCAATCTACTCCATCCACTCTAGCTGCGTCATCTGAGCAGGGGAGGGCGGGACCGAGGAGGGACACCAGGGCGGCCAGCCCTGACTCAGCCTGCCAACTCCCCACCTGCCAGGAGAGCCCAGCCCACATGCCTGCCGGCCTCCCGCCCCTGACTTCCCTTGATAACAAACTAGAAACTGAAACGGGGTCGGGATGCCCGGCAGAGTTAGAGATGAGTCACGGCCCAGAGCGACTCCAGTAGCTGAGAACTGGCGGCAGAGAGGCTGACAGGAACCTGGGACGCAGAGGCAGGCAGGTGAGCAGCAGCTGGGGGCTGGGGGGGGGGGGCGAGGGGAGAGGGTCTCCCAGTCCCCAGGACCAGCAGGAATCTGGGCAGGGTGGCAAGAGGCCAGTTTCCCCTGTTACCAGGTGGAATTAGCAAAGATTGGCGCAGGCCAGCTGGGAGGTGGCCCGGGACACCTGGAGGCTCGTACACCTTCCTGTGACACCCTATCCCCACCCCACCCCTCCGGCAGGTCTGAGAGTCCCCAGGCAGCATGGCAGGCAGCCGAGAGGTGGTGGCCATGGACTGCGAGATGGTGGGTGTGGGCCCCTTCCGGGAGAGCGGCCTGGCTCGCTGCAGCCTGGTGAACATCAGCGGCGCTGTGCTGTACGACAAGTTCATCCGGCCCGAGGGGGAGATCACGGATTACAGGACCCGGGTTAGCGGGATCACACCTCAGCACATGGCGAGGGCCACGCCATTTGTCCAGGCCAGGACAGAGGTGAGTGAAGGGCCAGGAGCCAGCCAGGCCCAGGGGAGCTGCAGACCCCCCCTCCCACCTACCCAGCTTCCAACCTGCGATCCGTGCCTGTGACCCCACACTACTGCAAGAGAAACTGGGATGGGGGGTGGTATCTCCATCCTAGTCCTGAGAAGCTTCCCCACCAGCAGAGAACCTTAGACTCTTATCTGGGATCTGGCCTCCCTTCCTGGTCTTGTGATGGGGAAACTGAGTCCCACCTGATGCTCCCGCTCACAATGATTTGGCTGCCAATTCACGCTATTTCCTCTACACCTGGCGGCCGGTGCTGAGTGCTGAGCCCTGCAGGGAAACGAGGCTCCTGGGCTGAGGCAGTTCTGGAGAAGAGGGAGACCTCGCCTCGAGAGCAGCCTTCCGGCCGCCCAGTGGGAAGCCCAAGTTTGTGGTCCCAAGATTTCCCACTTTTGCCCTTTAACTTGCAGTGATATGTGTAACTTTCTGTTTCTCTGAACTACTAAAGGGAAAGCAAAACTCAATCAGCCCACAGACGTCCCCAGTATTAGTCACGCCTGGAAAGGCTCAGTAGGGCAGGTGAGCTCATCAGGCTCCACATGGCTTGGGGAAATCCAACAGCACAGGGACAGAGGTTCACCTCCGCCACACACAGGTAGCATGCCCGGGCTCCGGGCACTAGAGATAAAATCACAACAGCTACAACCCGCTGAGTTCTCGCTGTTCAAAAGACACTCCTACACACTCGCCATCTGTGAGTGCACTCATTCCACACCAACCGCCCGCCAGGTGGGTTCCCAGGAGTCTGTAATCTGAGAGCTAAATTGGAGCCTGGTGTGGTGGCCCACATCTGTAAGCCCAGCACTTGGGAGGCTGAGACAGGAGGATCACAGGTTTGAGGCCAGCCTCAGCAACTTCTCGAGACCCTATTTCTTTTTCTCTCTCTTTCTTTCTCTTTCTTTCTTTCTTTCTTTCTTTCTTTCTTTCTTTCTTTCTTTCTTTCCTTCCTTCCTTCCTTCCTTCCTTCCTTCCTTCTTTCTTTTCATTTCTTTTCTTTTCTTTTGTGGTACTGGGTATTGAATCCAGAGGCATTCTACCTTCGAGCCAAACCCCCAGCCCAGTTATTTGGAAACAGGGACTCACTAAATTGGGAAGGGCCTCACAAGTTGCTAAGGCTGGCCACCAACCTGCAATCCTGTCTCAGCCTCCCAAGTACTAGAATTACAAGCGTGGGCCACCATGCCCAGCTACAAGACCCTATTTCAAAATAAAAAGGGCTGGGGGTTTAGTTCAGAGGTAAAATGTTCCTCCCTCCAAAAGCATTAGTCTGTATTCCTGCTCCATTACTGATCAGCTAAGTGACCTTGGGCAAATTATTCAGCCTGTCTGTACCCTGTTTTTCCCGTGCATAAAAGGAAATGGGGGTAAAAATGGCAAAAACAGTAGCAACATCATAGGATTATTATGAGGATGGGGGATGAGAGCAGGGTGGGAGCCAGCCCCTTCCCGCAAACCTTCTCCTGTGGCCCTCAGTACCCACAGTTCCATGTTGGTGGATTCAACCACCACGTTCAAAATATTGGAAAGAGCGGGCGCACGCTTGTAATCCCAATACTTGGGAGACTGAGACAGGAGGATTGCAGGTTCACTACGTTGCTGAGGCACTCTGCAATTTACAGAGACTCTGTTTCAAAATAAAAGAATAAAATAAGAATTGTTGGCAGTATAGATCAGAGGTAGAACACCCCTGGGTTCCATCCCCAGTACCACAATATAGATATATATTCATATATGTGTGTGTGTGTGTTAGAAAGAAATATATATTAGAAAGAAAGAAAATTGTGTGCTCCTGAACATGCCCAGACACTTTTCTTTATTGTCAGTATCCCCTAAGCAATACAGTATGACAACTGCTGACAGCCCATTTACATTGTGTTCTGTATTTTGAGGGAGGGAGTACTAGGGATTGAACCAGGGGCATTCTACCCCCGAGCTACACCCCCAGCCCTATTTTATTTTTTATTTGGAAGCAGAGTCTCACTAAATTGCTGACAGCCTCTCTAAGTTGCTGAGGCTGGTTTCAAATCTGTGATCCTCCTGACTCAGCCTCCCACATACTGGGATTATAGCCGTGTGCTATCCACGCCAGACATGATTAGGAAGTAGGACGTGTTAGAACAGAAGACCCAAGGAGAGTCACCAGGGAGGGAGGACGACATGAAGAAGAGTGACACTGTATGGCCACTAAGAACCAGACAGGTCTCGGGAACCTCACCTGGCTTCACAGCTCCGTCACTCTGTCACTTCCAGGTCTGGGCGACCTGGGTCAAGTTACGGAAGTCTCTAAGCTGCCATCCTATACACACCTGTCTAGTTCTGCAGCTCCTGGAACATACTGTGCACCTAGGCTGGGTACTGGTACTTAGCTTGGCACTAAGAAGGGACCCAGAGAACATGGGGCGGGAGCTGAGCCTTCCATCCCGTCCTG
This sequence comes from Graphiurus murinus, assembly GCA_004027655.1. NCBI lineage: Eukaryota > Metazoa > Chordata > Mammalia > Rodentia > Gliridae > Graphiurus > Graphiurus murinus. The sequence goes on along the minus strand of PVLC010002440.1, from coordinate 94,469 downwards.
GAGTTGCAGCGACACCCATGTGGCCTCGGGAGGTGAGGAGAAAGTGCACTGTCTTTAGACTCGGCTGGTCCTGAGTCCCACCCCAACTCTGCCACCGGATTGTTCTGTGCCCCCTGACTTCTTGCACACCACCTCTGTGCTTGCCTCTGTCCCATGGTTATGATGCGATAGTGCAGATGTGTCCAGCACCACGTTCCAATCCCTGCTCTAGCACTTTGCACACCCACTTCCTTGACTTCCTATCACACCGCGGGGAGGAAATTGACTAGTATCATCACACCATCTTCTGGGGAAGGAAACAGAGGTGTAAGGCCGGGTCCTCTGTCCAAGGCAGGGGTGCAGCAAAGATTCCGATTCTGGCTCCATCAGATCCCAGGCTCGATGCGTGTCAACGCCTTCTATAAATGCAGTGTCCCCTGTGTGTAAGGGACAACGTCTGACACAGTGCGTGAGTGAAGCGGAGATCCTGACCGGGGCTGTCCTTTGTTTGATGAGCCAAGACATTGAGTGTCAAGGTGACTAAGGCCCCCAAGGTAGCTCCATCCAGATCATCATGCATAATCTTTAATCCTATAGACAGGTCAGGCTTGTGGGCCCCAAATGTGCCAGGGACCCCAGAGGGCAGAAGCCTGACAGCCCTCTATCAGCCCTCCTGAGCCAGGTGGCACCTCTCGGTGAGTCTGGGGTCGCCGGGACTTGGTTTCCTGTGGGCATTTTTCAGATTTCCTCACCTGCTGGTCTCTTCCTCCTGTGGGGGCCGTGAGGAGGTCCAGTCTGGGGCAGCCAGGAAGGCTCCAGGGGGTCTCTGAGCCCCTCCAACCCACCCAGCGGTGCTGGCGCCGGGAGGGGGGGTACTGAGATCATGAGTGACCCCCTACCCTCCTCTCATTTGAATATTTTATTGTAATGTGATCATGTTACATTTATTTATTTGTTTATTTAGTGGTACTGGGGATTGAAACCAGGGGGATTCTGCCTCAGAGCTACATCCCTAGCCCTTTTTAATTTTTTGTTTGTTTGTTTGTTTTATTTTGAAACAAGGTCTTGCTAGGCTGCTGAGAATCTCGATAGGTTCCTGAGGCTGTTCTCAAACACAATCCTCCTGTCTCAGCCTCCCAAGTCCTGGGATTTCAGGTGTGTACCATCAAGCCCAGCTACATTACTTTTATAATGTAAAGAAATTGTCCCGTATCTTCTGACCTCTCTGAGTCTGGCCATCATCAGAGCTGTGGTTCTCATTGAGGAGGGTATTTGTCCCCCATGGGCCATGCAGCCTTGTCTGGAGACATTTCTGGTGGGCAGGGAGGCTGCTAAGGTGAGGGAGGCTACTGAACACCCTCACTGGCCACAAACACAGGGTCAGGGGCCCCGAGGCAGAGCGTCTTGGTCTATGGAGAGCCTCAGGAGTCAGGGCCCGAGCCCAGAGAGGAGCGGGATCCGCCCATGGACACACAAGAGGCTGTGACATAAGACGGGGCAGATTCGGAGCTCCCTCCTGGCAGTTCGACGCTCTTCTTCTTTTAATCTACCAGTAAGTTTTAGTAGCTCGCAAGTCACTTTTGTGAATTAATACTTTCTGTCAACCTGGCATGATGAGTGTCACCCACCCTGAGGGCCATCGAGGCTCATGAGGGAGACTCACAGAGGGAGGCTCACAGAGGGAGGCTAGGGGCCCAGGAGGGAGGCTCATAGAGGGAGGCCACAGGGTCTTGTGAACACTGAGTGACTTTGGCAGTAGCAATGGCTTTTGCAGGGGTCAAGTGTCCTGCTGGGGCTCTGCCACCTGGCAGGTCTCTCTGGGGCTTCCCAGACACAGAGGAAGGTGTCGTCCAGGTTAACCCCAGAGCCATAGCAGAAATGGGGGGCAGGGGAACCTGGAGAGTTGGCAGGGGACAAGCGGCAAGAGAGGGACGGAGGCCACTTCTTTTTTTAAATTTTTTTGCAGTACTGGGGATTGAATCCAGGGGCATTCTCCCTCTGAGCTACACACCCCAGTCCTATTTTTTATTCTTTATTTTGAAACAGGGTTTCACTAAGTTGCGGAGTGCCTCACTGGGTAGCTGAGGCTGGCCTGGAACCTGGATCCTCTTGTCTCAGCCTCCCAAGTACTGGGATCACAAGTGTGCGCCACCATGCCCGGCTTGACCGGGGCCACTTCTGAAGATGACATTAAGGGACTTGGTCCTCGGCCATGACCAGGGGCTTCAGAGTCTCTTCCTTACAGTCACCTGTCCTGGTAGCCAGGAATAAACAAATGAATGAATGAATGAATTAACACATGAATGAATGAAGGGAAGGACGAGTGGATGCAATATGGAGGCAGCAGGCTCCGAGCTGCCTGTGGGCTCCAGGTCAGAGGTCTCCAGCCCTGAGAACATCCCCCCTCGCCCCTCCCCTGGCGGTTTTGATCCGCAGGTCTGGAATGGGGCTGAGCATTCTGGATTTTTCCAATCAGGCACATTTTGGAAATGCTTGGGAATCGAGTGGAAGCACAGAGGAAGGATGAGCAGGTGGACAGCGGCACCTGTGTGTGGCTTGAGGACACGGCCTTCTGCACCGGTCCACCGGTTGGTCAGATAATATGACAAGCCTGGCCTCATGGGGGCGCTATATTTCCAAGTCCAGAAATCTTCTTTGAGTGGCTCTCTGTCTCAAAGAGCTCAGTGAGTGGTCATGATGACAGGGCCAGGTGGATCCAGACACCATCTCCTGAGCTGTGTAACCCGGGCAAGCCCCTTGACTCTCCGATCCTTGCTTTTTTCCTCTATAAAATAGAACCAAGAATAATCCTGTTAGGAGCCTTCTGAGGAGGTAAGCAAAGCACTGGCTCAGTGCAGGCTGATAAGAGACCAATAAATAGCCCTCCCCCACCCGCTTCAGTTCTTTCCAGGAATTTGAGTCTCCACTTCCTGGGTTTGGCAAAGGCAAAATCTGGCTTGCCTGCTCTGACAAGTTCTGAGGCCAGCAGGTCACACAGCCCTGAGGCCTTGCCTGCTGGAGTCCACTCCAGCTCTGCCCTGGGCTCCAGCAGGTCACCCCAGCCCTCCCCAGCCCAGCCTCAGAAAGTCAGTGGAGCGAGCCGGGCATGATAATGCATGCTTGTAATCCCAGTACTTGGCAAACTGAGACAGGAGGATCACAGGTTCACGGCCAGCCTCAGCAAGTAGTGAGACTCTCATCAACCTAGTGAGACCCTGATTCAAAATAAAAACAAAATAGGGCTGGGAGTGTAGCTCAGAGGTAGAATGTTCCTGTGTTCAATCCCCGGTAACATACAGACACACACACACAGAAAAGAAGAAAGTTACTCAGTGGGGCCCGAACTGCTAAAAGGCCACGCAAGCCTCACCAATCCAAGCCCTTACCTTGCAAATGTAATAACTGAGGCCCAGAGAGGGTCCTTAACATCCTGAGCCCACACAGCAAGCCAAGTGGTCTTTCCCTGTGCAGGGCCCAGCATCATTGTTCTGAAGAATCATTGGTATCCCTCCACTAACTAGACTGCTTTCTTTCTCTTCCTCTTCTTCTTTCCGCTGGCCTAACTCCTATTGTTTTATTTGTCTCATGATGAGTCCCTAATGGAACCCTCCCCCTCCCCCCTCCCCCATCACCACCACCCCGGGACTCTGGAGTTCAGGAAGTGATGAATTTTCTAGGAATCCACATCACCATGACTTGGTCCTCTTGTGTCTGGGACCAGCTGTGGCTGTCTCTGGGATGGCGGACGGTTTCCTTCAGGGCTTCGTGTGAACTGGGCCTGAGCCAAGCTTCTAGATGGAAAAGCAGGCCACATTGTTCAGAAACATAAGGGCTGTTAGCAAGAAAAGGCCCATGACCACAGCTGCCCATCCCACCCCCCTGCACCCCCTCATTTCCTGCACACACAGGACTCCCCCAAGACTGCTGTCTTGAGATTGTGTGCCCCCATTGTTATCTTTGAAAGCCTCAGTGTAACCCCCAAACCAGCAGCATCACAAGCAGAATCTGGCTCTGCCCCAGACTTCCTGAATCTCCATTTATACAATCAGCCCTGTATATCCTTGGGTTCTACGTGCCTAGACTCAACCAATCATGGATGGAAATATTTGAAATACAAGCCAGGCACAGTGGCACACACCTGTAATTCCAGTACTTGGGAAGCTGAGGCAGGAGGATCACAGTTGCCCGCCTCAGCAACTTAGCAAGACTTTCAGCAACTTAGCAAGACCCTGTTTCAAAATAAAATAGGGTTGGGGGTGTAGCTCAGAGATAGAATGCCTCTGGGTTCAATCCCTAGTGAAGAGGTCACAGGGAAGCCCAGATGCAAGGGGAAGGGAATTAGATTCCGTCTTTTCCAGGGGTGTGTTAAGGAATTTGCAAACCATTTGAAAGTCATCAGAGAAACTTTGGGAAAATCACTTTTCCATGTTTCTGTTTTTTTTTCATTTGTAAATCTCATTAAACACCTTCCTCACTGAATTCATTTTCTATGGCAGCTGAACAAGGCCATCAACTTAATATCTTAAAACAACACAAATGTATCATCTTACAGATTTGCAGATCCCAAGTCCAACATGAGTCTTCCTGGGCTAAAACTGAGGTGTCAGCGGGGCTAGGTTCCTTCTGAAGCTCTGGGGAGAAGCTACCTCCTGGCCCTTCCCAGCTTCTGGGGGCTTCTGAGGACCTTGGACTTGCTCCTCCTCCATTTTCAAAGCCAGCAATAGCAAGCAAGCTCCACAACAAATAATAATTTTTTTTCTTGGTACTAGGTACAGCCCTATTTTATTTTTTTATTTGGAAATAGAGTCTTACTAAGTTGCTGAGTGCCTCACTAAGTTGCTGAGGCTGACTTTGAACCTGCGATCCTCCTGTCTCAACCTCCCGAATACTAGGATTATAGGTGTGTGCCACCATGCCCGGCTCCAACCTCCTCTTTTCATAGATGATATGCTTAAAGCCCAGAAAGGTCTAATGACTTGCTAAGGTCACACAGCAAGTGGAGGCGTGGTCACTGCCCGCCAGCCCCTGTCTGCACCAATCCCCCCTTCCCTGCAGAGGACCTGAGTGACTGTGTGCAGTGTGTGTGTCTTCCTGGGCAGATCCTGCAGCTCCTGAAGGGCAAGCTGGTGGTGGGTCATGACCTGAAGCACGACTTCAAGGCTCTGAAGGAGGACATGAGCGGCTACGCCATCTACGACACGTTCACAGACATGCTGCTGTGGCGGGAAGCCAGGTTGGACAACTGCAGGCGGGTGTCCCTTCGGGTGCTGAGCGAGCGCCTCCTGCACAAATCCATCCAGGTGAGGCTCCTCCTCCTGTCCCTGTGCATCCAGGTGAGGCTCCTCCATCACCCCTCCCTGGCAGGAGACAGTCGGGGCCTCTGGGAGCCCCGGTGGTGGTACTGGCATGGTGGTGCTGCCTCTGCAGATTCCTTATGTAAAACCCTCCTGCCCCATAGCCACCCTCTGTCATTATCAGCCTGGGCCTGGCTCTGGGGACCTTGAGCCTGACCCAGAGCCCCCTCCCTCCAAGGCTCTGTCCCTTGTCCTTGGGTTCACTAAGCCTGGCATTCCAAGGACTCAGCCCCACCCACCAGTTGCCGCCTGCAATGATACCTTCAGAAAACACACCTGTCATCCCAGTGACTTGGGAGACTGAGGCAGGAGGATCGCAAGTTCAGGGGCAGCCTCCACAACTTAGCGAGTCTCAAATTAAAAAAAAAAAATAAGGGCTAGGAATGAAGCTCAGTGGTAGAGAACCCCTGGTTCAAATCCCAGTACAACAACAACAACAAAATGCAGCCCCCTGCTGGAAGATATCGGTACTGCAGATTATGTTCAGAAGGGACCCAGAGGACCAAGGAGCTCAAGTGGGGGAGTGGTCACCATGAGCGGGTGATTTTACCTCTCAAGGGAATTCAACTGCAGTCCCATGGCTCCTGCCCCACGCTGCCGGCCTGGGAGACTGAGCCCCTAGGAGAGTCGGGCCCTCCCACATCTGCAGGCCTTGGGGACTGCCTCTCACACTCCATCCTGCAGCAGTTGGTCTCCACCGCTGATGTCCTTTCCCTTTCCCTGTCTGAGCAGCCCTGTCTCGTCTCTCACTGGTGTTCCCTACTCCGTCCCCATGCCGGGTGCTTCTGAGAGCTGCAGCTCCTCAGTCCCAGCTTCCACACCGGATGGCAGGAGCCTTGGAGGCCACAGCCAGATCCTCAGGATGCTGGGTTTAGTGCCTGGCCGCTCCTAATGCCTGTGACCCCACAGGGCGAAGCCAGGCTAGCTCTGGACACCTTCCAAACCCAGGGAGTCAGGGGAGGCTCACCCACCGACCCCCTTAGGAACGGGGAAGTCGGGTGTAAGCGGCGCTGGACCTCCGTCCCCACACTGCCCTGTTTCCGCAGAACAACCTGCAGGGACACAGCTCCGTGGAAGACGCCCGGGCAGCAATGGAGCTCTACCAAGTCTCCCAGCGCATCCGGGCCCGCCAAGCACCAGCCCGCCTGGCCACGCGGTACTGAAGCTGGTGGCCGCCTCCCCCCAGGTCCTGAGGCTTTCATTTCTCCAAGACAGCAACTCCCTTCTTTTGAAAAATACATCTTTAGTAATAAAATGGCTCTATATTTTTTCTACTCTATCAGCGGACCATCTTCTCCTTTCTTCTCTCTGAGCTGGGCTAACATAGCCAGGGCCCAGGTCGTGTGTTGTGGAGAGGGATGATGATGCATCCGGAGGGGGGCAAGTGGCAGTTTCCTTCATATCTAGAATCCTGGGTAAATCCAGTGTGGTGGCACATGCCTATAATCCCGGTACTTGGGAGGCTGAGACAGGAGGATCACAGGTTCAAGACCAGCCTCAGCAACTTAGTGAGACCTTGTTTCAAAGTAAAAAAAAAATAAATAAAGTAGGGCTGGGGGTGTTGCTCAGAGGTAGAAGGCCCCTGGGCTCAATGTCCAGTGACTAAATAAATAAATAAAATCCTAGATATCCAACACGATGCTTGGGAATCTGAGTGACATGTAGTTTAATGGCTCCCTCTGGCTCCCTGCTCCTCTTGGATTTATGTTCAGAGGAGTGGCATTACTTCCTGAGATGGCACCCTGCTCTGGGGTCCATCCATCTCATCTTGAGATTGGTGTCACAGCACTTGTGAGCTTTGAAGCTCAGGTACCGGAAGTGTGACGGGTGTCAACCTTCCTCTAATTTATAAAATGAGAAAGCCAAGCTAGGGAGTGATAGAGCCAGGGATAACTAGTTCAGGATCCTGGCTTTGCCATTTGGTAGCTCTGTGATGGGGGGCAAGTTACTTACACTTTCTTGTGCCTCCGTTTCCCCACCTGTAAAACAGGAGGTTATAGCAACTGGTTAGGCATTTAGGAGATGTTGCCCTCGGCACAATGCCGGTCCCAGCTTCAGCACCCTCCAAGTGTTAGAAAGTTGTTATTCCCTGGCACACCTGCAGATTGGGGACCCTCGGGAAAGCAGTATTCTCTGTTAGAGAGCCCAGCGGTGAGGGGAAGGGCTGAAGGGTATGGAGAGAAAGATCTGGACCAATCAGAATCAATTGCAAAGTATTTATTTTAATCTGTGCCTGGGTCCCACTTCAGATCCACGAAGCCGGGATGTCTTAGAGTTTTAACCTTCGGGTGATCCTGATTCTAGGCCATTTGAGACCTGAGCTGCTCTCCAAGCAACTACTGGGTGGACACCACGCCCAGGCCGTGCACCAGCATCCCCGCTCTCAGGGAGGAGTGGCCCTGCCCCCCAGCTTCAGATTCAGCCTGTCTGGAGTGGGTCTGGGACCTGGGTTTCTCCCAGTTCCGTGTAGATGAGAAGCATTGCCTCGATGGTAGGGGATAATGTTCTCAGTTTCAGTGGACGGCTGACCAGAGGGCTGAGCACCGTGGGGGTGGATTCGGTCGCCTGACCAGCCTCTCCTCTCTTGGCTGCTTGCTCATGCAGAGAGAGATTTGCTGCCTGCAGGATGGGTCTCAGATAGCCATACTGCGAATGAGGAACTCAGGGTGAGGTTGAAGACCCAAGGGACTCATATGCAGACCTGCCTGACCCTAGCCCAAGTTCTTTCCTCTCGGATGCTTTACAATGGCAGCACCTCCCATCTGCACTGACTTCTGGGGGTCTGGAGACTCCCCACCACACGGGGAGGGTGTGGCTTGCTCTCCAGCTGGGAGTTGTAGGGTCAGGGTCAGCCCTCTGTGTCTTCAGAACCGCTGCGTGTCTCAGCCGGCTCTGGCTGTGACTGGCCACCAGGTGGTGCTCTTGGACCGTCTGTCCGCCCTGCTGCCTTGAGTCAGAACCAGCCTGAGGGCTAAGGGATGAGGTGAGGGGGTGGCTTTAAAAATTCCCTGGGGGCTGCTGGAGGGGCCTCCCGCAGCTGCAGATGATGAAGCTCAGACAGGGCTGGGACAAGCCCTAGGACACACAGCCATGCAGCCTGTTCCGGGAGGTGATCCCAGGCCCCTGATCCCCAGCCCAGGACCTTCCTGTGACTTCAGGCTTCCTTGAAAGGAGGGATCGAGTGACACTCCCAAAGGCAGAGCATTCCCAAGTGAAATCTCTAGCTGGACTTCCTGCTTTGGGGTGTGCTGCTCGGACAGCAGGTGGCTCTGGCCGCCCGTGCAGCCACCAGTGCTTAGACACAATCTCTTACAGCGCCTCGCTAATGCTGCACCAGGGTGAGTGAGTGACCTCCCATCTTGTACTGAAGGAAGCCGAGCCCAGCCCCCAAACCCAAGCTCTGTGGTCCAGCCGACCTGCTCCTGCGTGGCCCCCGGGGGGAGCGCCTCAGAAAGCAGACTGGGTGAATACCCAGGAGCCGGGGCGGGGGCTGCCTGGCTGCTAGGCCACTTCTGCCTCTACTTCCTCATCTGTAAAGTGGGGGTATTAGCTCCACTCCCAGAACTATCTCGGGAGCAAATGGGATGCAGGAAGGGGAACCACTTTGCAGTCTGCCCCAGCCTACTCAGGAGTCCTGATCCTGACCTGGGTTCTGAAGAGCGCCAGTGGAGGTCCACCGAGGCAGACTGGGGAGGCAGAACCCGGCTTCTCAGCACTGCCTCGCCTCTGGGCTCCTCTCCTCACCCTTCAGCATCTCCAGGTTCATTTCTCCCCCCGCCCCCAGACCTCCTCCCAGTTCCCGTCAGTTCTCCCTCTAACCTCCCTCCATGCCTCCCTTTCCTACCTCACACCCACTGCTGCAGCCTCCTGCCCTGGGACCCAGTCTCCCTCACCTGCCCCTGCCCAGGGCCCCTCTCCCACACCCTAGGGGACCCTGGCAGAAGGCCTGGTAAATGGCTCTGCTGTCCTGGGTGGCGAGGGCCTATCTCTGGAAGCTGTGACAGACCTGGGGCGACGGCAGCAGGGGGCAGAGACGGTGGTTCCCAGCCCAAGGGAGCACTATCTGGCCTCCTCGCCAGCCGGCGGCCACTCTGGCCCATGTTCATGTCACCGGAATCCATGGAAGGCCCTGCGTCTTAGGTAGGAGGCACCGGCCTCCTCCTGCCGCCCAGGGGGCCTGCTGGGTAAAGCTCAGAGGAGAGGGGCGTGTGGTCAGTGCATCTGCACCAAGGGCAAGACAAAGGCCTCAGGGGCAGGTGCGTAAAACAGAGGGGCAGCTGTACCGGCAGCTGGGGTCCCTGCCTGTTGCTGGACAGTTGTCACTGAGCCCCGGTGTATCATGGCTGTGTGGAGAGGCTGGCCCAGGCACATCTCCAGAGCCGTGCCTTGACTGCAGGCCATAGCTCAGGACCTAAGGGCCAGCCACCTCCCAGCTAACACCTGAGTCCTTCTACCTGGGGCCACTGCCCCTCGGCCCAAGGATGTCCAACAACAACAATAAAACATAGCCTCCTGAAAGCATTCTTGGAGGGGTGTGCCCGGTTTATGCACAGCAGGGTCTTCCCTCGGACATTCAATCCAGATAAATCCTATCCCACTTTGACCTGGTCCCCTGTCACACACCGTCGAGTGCATTTCCGTCCCTCTCCTCTGCCCCGAGTCCTTCATTTCCAGTTGAACGTCCCATATTTCTTCAGTGTTTCTTTGGAGGGAGGGGTACTAGAGATTGAAACCAGGGGCATTCTACCTCTGAGCTACACCCACCACAAGCCTATTTTATTTTTTGGAAACAGAGTCTCATTAAGTTGCAGAGGGCCTCACTAAGTTGTTGAGGCTGGCCACGAACCTGTGATCCTCCTGTCTCAGCCTCCTGAGTACTGTGATTTGCAGGTACAATGCCCAGCTGCCTCTTTATTTTGAAAGGGAGTCTCGCTAAGTTGCTGAGACTGGTCTCAAATCTGCGATTCTCCTTTGTCAGCCTCCCAAGTACTAGGGTTACAGGTGTGCACCACCACGCCCCTCGCTCTTCAGAGTTTTATGTCCAATCCTTCCTCATTTCTTTTCCTCCCCTCCACCAGCAGACCCACCACGGGGCCCAAGGCCCTGGCTCCTGACATCCATCCTGCCTTACTTCCTCCAGCCTTGCTTCCAGTGGATCCTTAACCCGTAAAGAAAAGGGAAGAGAAGAAAATTGAATGAATGAATGAACCCAGTGGAGCCAAGAAAAAGAGAAGCTGCTTCATCTGGGCTTGTGGAACGACCTGTGGCACCCACAGAAAGAACCAAGGCTCTGGAACAAGAGTCATCTCCTGCCACCTAACCCTGCATTCTTGGGGTGGCTGGAAGTGACAGTCTAAAAATGACCACTGGGCTGGGTTGCACACGCCAGAGTCACCTCTGACTCAGACCCAGACAGGGGCCCCGGGTGACGGGGCTGGAGAGGCCGCCTGCCCGCTCAGACTCCTGTCTCCCTCCTCCCCCTCCTCCTGCAGCCCACCCAGCGTGGAGAAAAGAGCTTCCATTCAGGGAGAAGATCCTCGCTGTCCTCTGCTTCCTGCTCGCTCGGCTTGAGCTGCTGACGGCCCCTGGGCGTGTCCCCCGCGAGGCTCCATCCTGGCCCTGACCAAGGCCATCCTGCCAGCCAGGGCCAGCCCGGGAGCGGGAACCAATGCTGCTGGCTTCCTGCTCGGCATTCTGCGGGCTGCACCCGCCCGGCTCCCTGGCCAAGAGCCTTACTCACTCACGGAACAATTTCTCCTCTATATGGAAAGAACATATGCTTTTCCTGCTGGGGGATGAGAGGGTTTGAGCGGCTCTGCCCAGACACAGAGGAAAAGGCGTGCGCCAGCCAGGCCCCGGCTCTCGCTCCAAACCTGAGTGTTTCGTGCCAGAACCCGAGGCCTCTGCTCCCGGCACTGGGAGGCCCTGGGACGCTTGGTTTTAGGACAGTGAGCTAGAGGTCTCTCTCTAGGGCCTGGACGTCTGAGTACCTCATTCACCTGTGGGGGTGGACTTAGCACTGCCAGGCAGTACCAGCTCAGTCCCCTGCCACTGGGACCTGCCGTGGGGATTGGAGCAGCCCTGCTTGGCTGACCCTGATGTGAGACCCTCTTCCTGGCAAGGGAGCCAGGACCCTAAGGAGAAGCTAGGAGGGTCTGGGTGAGATTTAAAATAAACATTCTTAGCCAGCTGTGGTGGCAAACACCCGCAATCCTAGTACATGGGAGGCTGAGACAGGAAGACCACAGGTTCCAGGTCAGCCTCAGCAACTTGCTGAGACCCTCAGCAATTTAGTGAGACCCTGTTTCAAAATAAAATAGGGCTGGGTGTACCTCGCAGATAGGATGCCCTTGGGTTAAATCTCCAGTACCAAAAAAATAAACATTCTTTCTTCTGAGCTAGTATCATTCTAAGGGATGCTAAAAGCCGGAATTCTGTGGCAAAGGCTGGCACTTTTCTGAAAGGAGGAGACCTCAGGAACCTGGACCATGTGCGGCAGAGGGAAGGAGCAGGCCGCAGTCTGCTCTGGCTGGGTGTCTTCCTGGCTGGTGACCCCAGCAGGGAGCGGGGTCCCTGGGAACCTCTGAGCTGTGTGATCACCGCCCAGTGCTGGGCGCCAGGAGACACTCAGCAGAGGGCGCTCTGGAGCAGAGATGCAGAGGACTTGCTCTGTGCGGGAGACTGGCCTCTTGCCAGGGAGGGGTGGCAGCAGGCTGGGTTTGCCTGCCACAGAACAGCTGTTTCTGGGTCGTGCAGGAGGGCGGCACCCCATCCTATCTGCCCCTCTGCTGTAACTAGAAGACACACTAGGACTCATCAAATAGTGTGTCTTCATGTATGATTGGGGACTCAGAACTGAAAAAGCCTGCAAGTTCTCTGTTCTCGTGAACAAACTCTTGAAACTTGCTCCCCTTCCTTCACCTTCAAGTCCCAATGAACCAAAAAGGATCTGGGTTTCTATTTATTTATTTATTTATTTTTATTTTTTCGGTACTGGTGATAGAACCCAGGGGCATTCTACCTCCAAGCTACAGCCCCAGCCCTATTTTATTATTCTTTGTTTTGAAACAGGGTCTCACTAAGTTGCAGAGTGCCTCACTAGGTAGCTGAGGCTGGCCATGAACCCGGATCCTCCAGTCTCAGCCTCCCAAATGCTGGGATTACAAGCGTGTACCACCATGCCCGCCTTATTTGTGTCTTAGTCTTAGAAGAAGCAAGGCCAGCCAGGCATTCCCCCCAATAAAAAGCTGTGTGACCTCAGGCAAGTGGGTTCACCTCTCTGAGTCCCACTCTGGCAAGCTGAGCTTCCAACAGCCTCTCTAGCCCGAAAGGCCCCCAGAATGGGGACATCAGTCTCCGCTCACTTCAGAGGCTGCCTGTGGGAATGAAATGACACCACACAGTGCAGCAGGTGCTCAAAAGACGACGGCCAAACAGCGTTTGATCCAACCCTTCTCCTCTGAAGCGTTTCCTGCTCTAGCTGAGCTATTCTCTGAGCGCGCTCTTGTGCACACGGGCAGAGGGTGCGCAGGCCTGTGTGTCCGGCTCGCTGTGCACCAGGCCCAGATCTAGGCGCTTTCTGGACAGTGGCGGTGTCCGTGTCTGAACAAGGAGGCAGAGGCACAGAGAGGTGATGGAGTTTGGCCGAAGCCATGAGGGGGTTAGGAGGGAGGCCCAGGGCTTGAATTCCTAGTGAGCCAGAGCCTGCTTGCCCATTCCTCACCCCCGGCGAGGAACCCACTGACCAAACTCTGTTCCCTCCAGAGTCCCCATTCCTGGCCGTAAGAGGAAAGTATCCCAGGTCAAAGGGAGGGCTGGGGGCAGGACGTAGGGGTCCTGGCTTTTAGCCCAGGTGGTCAAAAATGCAATATATATGTGTATATATGCATAATATATAAATATAACATATATATATACATAGATCCCTAGCCTTATTTTATTTTTTATTTTGAAATAAAAGGTCTCGCTAAGTTGTTGAGGCTAGCCTTGTACCTGCAATCCTCTTGTCTCAGCCTCTCAAATACTAGAATTACAGGCTGCTTGGCTTTTTTTTTTTTTTAAGTTCTGGGAATTGAACCCAGAGGCATTCTACTTCCAAGTTACACCTCTAGCCCATTTATTTATTTTATTTTATTTTTGTAGTGCTGACATTCTACCTTTAAGCTATATCCCCCCAGCCCGATTTTATTTTTTATTTGGAAATAGGATCTCACTAGTTTAATAAGAGTCTGACTACTTGCTGAGACTGTCCTTGAATCTGCAATCCTATTGTCTCAGCCTCAAAAGTACTGGGATTTCAGGCATGCACCACCGCACCTGGCTATTTGTTTATTTATTTATTTATTTATTTATTTATTTATTTATTTATTTATTTATTTATTTATTCATTGTGGTACTGGAGATTGAACCCAGAGGCATTCTACCTTTGAGCTACATCCTCAGCCTGATTCTATTTCTTATTTGGAAACAGGGTCTCGCTAGGTTGATGAGAATCTGACTACTTGCTGAGGCTGTCCTCTAACCTGCAGTCCTCCTGCCTCAGCCTCCCAAATACTGGGATTCCAGGTGTACACCACCACAGCCGGCTCATGCCTGGCTCTTAACCAAGATTTATTGGCGCCTATGCCTACTATTTGCAAGCCATGCTGCAGCATCTCCATGCGTAAAACAAAACAAAAGGGAACCTGACTCCTGCACTCTCTCCTGCATCCTCCTGTCTCCTGCCCTTTCTCTACCAATCCTCCCAACACAATCTACACCCACCATCTCCATTTCCTTGCCTTTGCCTTCTGTAAACCATAAACCTGCGCTCCATTCCCACCTCTCCCTGGAAACTGCTCACCAGCCACCAGGAGCTCCACGGGGGAGCAAGGTCAAGACGCTGCATCTTGGCTCTCATCCTCCTACGGCTCTGCCTCTCTCTCTCAGTCTCTTCCCCCCATCCCCATCCTCTGGCGCTGCCGTTCCCTGGGACTTGGGGTCTGAACCCCTCTCCCCTGTGCACCTCTCTCTGGTCAAGTGCTTTCAGATTCTTCTCAGTCAATGAATGTTTTTTGCACATCTACTAGTGCCAGGTACCGTCCTAGGCACTAGACAGTGGAGAGCAAAACCTACAAAATATTTCCACCCTCGAGGGCTGGGGGTGTTGCTCAGTGATAGAGGGCTTGCCTAGTAGAAGGTCCCAGTTCAATCCCCTACTTTCACGGAGGTAGGTAGTATGCAAATAAGTATACAGTGCTGTGTCCATTGGCAATAGAGGCTCTGACAAGAGGATCCGGGTAAAAAGACGGCACCTTCGGATGTGCGGACAGGATGGGCATGGGCATGGGAGATGGGAGGAAACACCAGAGTCGCCATCTGCCCACACTCCCTCCTTCCTCTTCTCTCCGTCTCTGTTCTTGGCACCACATTCAGTGACCCTTCATAGGTTCCTGGGAATCCACCACCCTTCTCCGTGTCGAGGGCCTGCTCAGGCCAGGTTGCATGATCTCTCAGGCCTGGGCTCCTGCCATAGCAGTTTAGTGGATTTCTCTTATTTCCATTCATGCCTATTTCTCTCTCTCTCTCTTTCTCTTTCTCTCTCTCTCTCTCTTTGGTACTGGGGTTGGAACCTGGGTGCTCTACCTCTGAACTACATCTCCAGCCCCATTTTATTTTATGGCACTGTGGATGGAACCCAGGGGGCATTCTACCTCTGAGCTACATCCCCCAGCCCTATTTTATTTTTTTATTTTGAAATAGAGTCTTACTAAGTTGCGGAGGACCTTGCTAAGTAGCTAAGGCTCACTTAGAACCTGTGATCCTCCTGTCTCAGCCTCCTAAGTACTGTGATTACAGGTGTGCACCACGATGCCCGGCTGCCTTTCTATTTTGAAACGGGGTCTCGCTGAGTTGCTGAGGCTGGTCCTGAACCTGTGACCCTCCTTTCTCAGCCTCCCAAGTACTGGGATTACAGGTGTGAGCTACTGCCCCGATTCTAAAACATTTTAAGTCAAATTGGACCATTTGCACAGTTTGATAATGAATTGGCATATTCCACTATTTATGTAACTGATTTCACCCACTGTCATCACGATTCATGTTTTAGGTATTAAACAAATATTTTCCCCTTTTGGAGCCTGAGGTCAATATTTGGGTGTCCCGTTGGGTTAAAGTCGGGAGACAGCAGGGTCACTCAGCGTGCTCTTTGTCGGCGTTGCTGTGACCCTGTGCTCCTCTGCCACCACTGCCTGATCTCTCTGTTCCCCCGCTGTCAACCTCTGCCTCGGGAGAAGCCAGAGCATCCTGTTTTCTCTTCTTCTCTCTCTGCAACACGCTGGCTCCGTCCTCTGATGTCACTGAGCTCTAGCCAAGGCTCTCCGTGACCTTCCAGTGGTCGGATCCAGCAGACACTTCCGGTGCTAACCGTGACTCCCACAGCATTTGCCGATGCTCACTGTGCCCTTCCGGAGCTCCCTTCCCTATCGCCCAGTTCATTATTTTTTTATGACATGGGCCTCTCCCGATTCCTCAGGCCGCAAGCCCAAGAGGCATGCATTCAACAAATGCTGATTAAGCTCTGGCAGCGTCGTATTCCCAACGCTGGGAATACTACGATGGACAAAACCTCGATTCTGGTGGGTCTATATTTCAGTGTTCATCTTTGGAGACTCCTGTGTTACTTACAGATGAGTGCAGATGTTCGCCTTCCATCCCATAATGGGATCGTAACAGTATACTTCTAACAGGGCTTCTTTCAATATAAAAGTAGAGGCTTCCTAACCAATAGCGGGAGACACAGGGGGCCGGGCCGTCCTGCCCCATGTGCCTGAAGAGATGGACGACTCTGCTTTTATATTCTCATATCTGAGTTTGGGGGCAGAGAGAAGAGAGATCCTTGGGAGAGGAGCAGGGTGGAGGAAGGATGAGGGACCCTGCAGAGAGGCTGGCAGGGCCCAGAACAGAATATGCTGTAAGTCTCTCCTACCTGTCCCTATTCCTTCCTTCCTTCCTTCCTTCCTTTTTCTTCTCCTTCTTCCTCTTCTTCTTCTTCTTCTTCTTCTTCTTCTTCTTCTTCTTCTTCTTCTTCATCTCCTCCTCCTCCTTCTACTCTTCCTCCTTTTTCTTCTCCTCTTCCTCTTCCTCTTCCTCCTCCTTTTTTTTGTACTAGGGATTGAAACCAGAGACATTCTACCTCTGAACTACACCCCCAGCCCTTTTTATTTTTTATTTTGAAACAGAGTCTCACTAGATTGCTGAGGGTCTCTCACTAAGTTGCTGAGACTGGCCTCCAACTTGCGATCCTCCTGTTTCAACCTCCTAAGCACTGGGATTACATGCTTGCACCACCACATCTGGCTCACATCCTCTTAGTTTAAGGGGTTTTGTAAAGAGTGGCCCCAGACGGGCAGCGACACTGCTATTGGGCTGTAGCAGACCTGGGCAGGGGGGGGCACTGGCTCTGGGCTCAGCATGGCCTTGGCCACCACAGTGGTCATCAGGTGACCTGGGGGATGGGGTGCTGCTGGCGGTCCTAGCAGCAGGAGCAGCCTCCCTTGGCAGAGGTGTGGCACGGGAGGCAGGCCCTGCTCCTCCCACCCCTGCCGGGTGGTTTTGAAGGGCCTCCTGGCCTAAGGAAACTGGCTCTCCTTCCCAGGCACACAGCTAAAGGGATTTATAAAAAACAGATGCTGTCAGGACAGGGGGCGAGGGAGGTCTGGCTCCCCACCCGAGGGAGGGGGCTGGGTTGAGCTTCCTGCTCTTCCCCCACTCTGGTCAGAAGTAGACCCAGAAAAGACCAACTTGGGGAGCACTGAGCAGCCCCGCCTGGCAGCTGATGAAGCCCTGGGATTACAGCTCACTCGCTGGCTCAGTAAAAAGGGCCTTCGGATGGGGCTGGTGTGGGCAGCTGTGGGCATAGTAACCACAGGGTGTCGTGGCGGGCCCACTGCACGCCAGGCACTGCTGTAGTCTTCTGTTCCTCCACGGCCCTATGAACTAGGCACCCATTGTCCCCATTTTCAGCCACAGAGAGGTTAAATAAGTGACCCAGGATCACACAGCCAGAGCTGGGATATGAACCAGGGCAGCTGGGTTCAGGGTCTGGGTCTATGCCTGCCATGGACCTCAAACCTTCTATTCCAGGAGCAGAGAGTAGTCAACACATTTTTTTTTTTCAGTACTAATTCTCTAACAAGATGACTTGTTGCCCTTACATCATTTATCTCCAGGGATATCACTATTGTCATCCCCACTTTTATAGATGATGAAAACTAGTGTCATCATGTAACTTGCTCAAGGTCAAAGCTACTCCGTGGCAGAGCCTGGACTTGAATGCAAATCTACCTCACTGCAAGGTTTGGCAGGTAACAGTACTTCGATAAACACCGAGCCCCTTCTATCTTCTCTGAGACAGGGAGCCGTCCCCTGGACTCCAGTCTGTCCTGCTCTGGTGACAGGGCCCCACTCCGGGGTCCTGGGATGCTACCCCATCTCAGCCTGACCACTTCCTGTTGGCGAGCCAGCCAGAAAGCGCCAGAGTGTGGAGCCCTGTAGACAGGGCCCAGCAGAGCCTCTCCGCAGCCCGCGGCCTCCCCGCAGGGACCTCCGGACAGGAGCCAGTGCCAGACAAGGGCTGCTTGGATCTGCAGCCTGCTGCCGGCCCCGAGGGCGGCCAGCCAGGTGCCCGAAGCCGCAGGAGAGAAGGGCCCCTCTTCTCTCCACTCAAAGGTGGATTGAGGAAGGCTGGCTCTGCGATTTTTCCAAGAAGCTCGTTGGGAGCCAAAGAATGGGAACATCTGTGTCCTGGGTTCTGTCCTGGACCCGGCTCAGGCCGCAGTCTGGGGCTGGCGTCAACTGCAGACGGCCCTGCCTGGAGAAGGCTCCGTCCTGTGGGCCGAGGGCGGGCGGGGCACTCCTGGGCCAGGCCGTCGAGGGGCAGGCTCCAGCCTCCACCCTGGCAGAGGGAGCCAGCAGCCCGCCAGGGAGCAAGGGGGTTGGGGCTGGGCACGGGCCTCTCCACGTGTGTGTGTGTGTGTGTGTGTGTGTGTGTGTGTGTGTGTGTGTCTGCACACAAGTGCTGCATGGGGTGGGGAGGTCCTGTGGATCCAGCAAGAGGGCAAGCGTGCTCCTCCTCTCCACAGCCCTGGCCCCGGGCCTCATCTTGCCCCTCTGCCTTGGTGACAGACACTTGTGGGCATTTCTTGTCTCTTCCGCCAAACTGCTCATCAAGGCTGCAAGGGAATTTGAGACTTGGTCAACTAGTTCTCCCCTTACCTCCCCCCCGCCCGTTTTTTTTTTGTTGTTTTGTTTTGTTTTTTTATGGTACTGGGGATTAAGCCCAGGGACATTCTATCTTCAGGCTACACCACAACCCTATTCATTCATTCATTCATTCATTTTGTGGTATTGGGGATTGAACCCAGGGGCATTCTACCTCCGAGCTACACCCCCAGCCCTATTTCTTAATTCTTTATTTTGAAGCAGGGTCTCACTAAGTTGCAGAGGATCTCACTAAGTATCTGAGGCTGGCAGCGAACCTGCGATCCTTCTGTCTGCACCTCCCAAGTACTAGGATTACAGGCATGCGCCACCATGCTCGGCTTATTTTTTATTTTGAAACAGGGACTTGCTAGGTTGCTGAGAGTCTCCCTAAGTTTCTGAGGCTGGCCTTAAACCTGTGATCCTCCCAAATACTGGGATGACAGGCAGGCATATGTCACCATGCCCAGCACCCAAATGCTGGGATTACAAGCGTGCACCACCACGCCTGGCTTATTTATTTATTTATTTATTTATTTTGAAAAGGTAATGTTTTTACTTGGTTCAGAAATGTAAATGCTTTGAGATGGTATACATGGATAAATCTCACTTTCACCTGGAGTTTTGCAGAATCTTTCTCTTGACCCCTTTCTATCACCCAAACGACTTCAAGTACAGCTGTCCAGGACTTCTTTATGCAAACTAAACATATATGGATATATTTCTCCCCTTTTATTTTATAATAAATAGCATACTATATATTGGTGTATATTGTGCTTTTTAGAGGTGTTTTCTTATTGGTGATTTGATAACATCTTCATTTTTTTCTAGCTATGTAATACTCCATCATGTGACTATTACATCATTTGTTAACTAGATTCTAAAGATGAACACATGGTGGTTTCCAGTCCCCCCACCCCCAGTGATGAAGTCTTGTGCAGAGCTCAATTTATGCCCATTTCTTCTGGTTGAGAAAACAGCGGGCAAGTCCAACAGTAAACGTACAACCTCCTCCATCCATGCCAGGCCTTGAAAAAACTTCCTTATAACTTCAGGGCTCCATGAAACAGCTGAAAAACCACAATTTTAGCCCTCTCTGCTCATTTTATAAATGAGAAACTGAGGTTCAGAGCAGGAACAAGACTGACGGTGGCAGTGCAGCCTGTGGCAGAACAGGAACTGCAGACAGACCAGCAGACAGATCTGCAGACAGACCTGGCTCTGCTCACCACTCCATACATGTTACCGTCCTAGGGGTCCGACACCGGGCTCTGGGGCCAATTGGTTAGAATCAGGCAGTTCACCGAACAGCCCTGGACCCAACCACAGGCCCAGCTGCTTGCTGTCCATGCACCCCGCCCTGGACCAGATGTGTACCCAGACATACTCAGCCCTGGATCCAGCCTTGGACCCAGCCTTGCACTCAGAAGAGGGGCCCAGATGGAACTCTCTGATATTCTGGGCTTTGATTTCCTCTTTTATCCCAGCAGCAAGGGCTGTGAGTTCACTAGAGAAAAAGATGAGTTACCCAATCAGGACGAGTGAATTAGGAGAAATGGAAAGTCAAGACTGTGTAGGAACAAGGACATCTGGGAGGCCTCAGACTGCAGAGGCATGTAAGCAATTTGTGCTTTTGAGAAGAATCACTGGAGAGTTTTTATAACTGGTAAGTGACTACGGAAACACATTTTATGAAAGAGCAATATGTTTATAGCCAAGCAGAAGCTGGGGCAGGGGGAGGGTCTGTCTAATCAGGAAGGATTTAATTAAAAAACAGGATCCCGAAGGCCAAGAGGAAAATAACAGAGAAGGTAGACAGAGGGAGGGAAGCCCATTCGCATCTGAGAGGCGGAACCTCTAAGCCTGGCACAGTCCTGGGATCCCTAAGAGCACTGTTTGGGGGGGAACAGGGATCTCTGCCACTGGCCCTGATCTCACTCAGCATTGAAGGTACCTCCTGGGGTAACATGGGAGGTTTGTGGCAGAACTGGGGACCGGGGGAGGGAGGAGACACGGCATAATCCCAGCCCTGAGCAGGCTGCTTCTGCACTTACAATAAGCAGGGCATAGCCGGGCACAGTGGCACATGTAATCCCAGTACTTGGGAGGCTGAGACAGGAGGATTGCGGGTTCAAGGTCAGCCTCTGCAACTTAGGGAGACTCTCAGCAACTTAGTAAGACCCTGCTTCAAAATAAAAAGGAGTGGGGATGTAGCTCAGAGGTAGACTGACCCTGGGTTCAATTTCCAGTAACAAAAAAAGAAAAGGGGGGAAAAAAAACAGGGTGTGGCAGAAGAAATACCACTGGCCTTCTGTTTGGAAACCTGGGTTCTACCTTTGCCACACAAAGGGTGACTCTGGACAAGCGATGCCATCTGCTGGAGCTTAGCTCCATCCCATTTTGACAAGAGGGTTGGACTGGGCAGGGCTTTTCAACTTTCTTTTCAGCTCCAAAGTAAGGAGACTGGACGTGGCCTGGAGTTGTGGCGCATGACTCTGCTTCCCATGGTTGGGGAGGGCAGAGCAGCCGCCATTGAGTGGCTAGGTGGTGTGTGATCCTGCTCCTCCAAATTCTTTTGCTAAGCCACAGAGGACAGTCTGTGAAGGAATTGCTCATCACCCTGGGAAGCAAGGTCCCGGGTTGCATTCAATTGCATTCAATTTGGTTTAAGAAAATATAAGAATACGAGATCTATTTCACAGGGACTCATGGAGCACAATGCTTGCTCACTTTGTAAGACAGGCCTGCCACACAGGGGCCACCTCCTGCGTGGCCTCCTGCCTGCTCCACCTGCCCCTGCCCAGGTCCCGTGAGGAAGCCACATGGCTTCCCTGCTGGAGAATGGGTGGCAGCAGGTGAGTCCTTCCCAGCCCCTCCGCTTGCCTGGTCCCCCAGCCCTGGTGACAGAGGATGCTGGACTCTGAGGCTTTGCTGCTGGGAATGAAAGAGGGAGAGAGCTTGTGCCTTCCCAGCTGCCGATAGTCACAAAGGGCCCTAGCCTTGATGCATGTATACACACACACACACACACACACACACACACACACACACACACACACGTGCACCCAGCCTTAGAGGCCATCCAGGTGTTGTCCGGGCCCCTTCAGGAGCTAGGGGACTTAGTATGGGCATTTTGGGTGAAGTCAGACCACTTGGACTGCAGGCTTCCCCTAGGCTGAGGTGGAGGGCCCGAGGGGAAGCAGGAGACCCCAGTGTCAGAGGCCTGGCTGAGACAGCAGTGCAGGAAAGGACAGGTGTTTCTGAGCCCAGGCCAAGCATCTGCTCACTTCTGAGCACGAGGTGAGGCTGAAGCAATGGGATCTGCTGACTTGGGATCAAGGCTCAGGCACTTGCATGATGGCAGCCAACCTCGTCTCTCTCCCACCCACCACCCAAACCTTGTAGCCAGGTTTAGCCTGGCGTCTGCCCCACCCCAGGCTTTCAGGAAAGGCATGGCAGATGGTATTGCTACTCTATTTTACAGATGAGATAACTAAGGCTTGGCGAACCGGATCATCTTCCCCAAGGTCACATGGCTCAGGAGTGGAGGCTCCAAGCAGGAACCCCCATCAGCTGGGTCTGCGGGCAGCAGCCCAGGGCCGGAGCTGAGCATCCTGGAGACCCAGGCCAGCCTTCCGCTGCAGAGACCCATGGTCTTCAGGGCCACCGCCTCTGTTGAGATCATCCTGGAGTTCCCTCTGTGGCTGTCACCTGGCACTGTGGAGGAAGGGACACGAACCCTCCCAGAGGAGAGTAGAAACCCAGGACAGGGTTGTGCGGCAGGTTAAGAGTGACCCAGTGGCGACAAAAACATGGCGAAGTGTTAGCTGTTTTGAATTCACGCTCACTTTTGCCTTAACATATGACTCTTGCCAGTTTGGGAAGGGAGAGACACTGAGCATGGCTCCAAGGCAGAGCGCCGTAGAGGATCCCAGAAGAAAATCGGGAGGATGTTTATGGCTCACAGCGAACTGCTTGCTGGTGTATTTTGTCATTCTTTAAACTGTCAGCTCAGTTTAGCCGGGCTCCTTTTTCCTGTGACAATCCCTTGCTACCTGGGTTTCTGGAACATCCATGCAGGATGAGTTTTCATTTGCTCCAGGATCTGACACTAATTTGCGGTACTCATTTTGTTCATTTCTCAGCTGGGTGTTGCTGGACCTCAGTGGTCAAGTACACTTTGTTCCAGCACTGAGTGAAGAACAGACCTGGGATTTTGATTTCTCCCTGTGAATTGTTTTTTAAAATCCAAAGCCCAGATGGAGACAGATACGCAGCCTTGTCATTTCCTCTTGTTGGTGGCCATGGTTTTCCCTGCCGCCCTTGCTCTGAGGCTACAGACCTCTGTGCTCCTGGCTTTGCTTAATTGTCTCAGCTCCAGCCCTTTGCCTCGGGCCCTCCCCCAGCCTCATTTCCTGACCCAGGTGGGCAGAAAGACCCTGGGCTGCAGGAAGGCCACCCTCAGTCCTCCCTTCCACTTCCCCCTATTCTCCACCCAAGCAGCTGTGGCATCAACTCTGCCGCTTATGGTCCACGGAGTCCTTGAACAAGTCTTTCCATCTGAAAACTCCTCCCCCTTATTTGCCTCATGAACTCTAATTTTTTTCTCTAAGCCATAACTCCAATCTCACCTCCTCTGGGAAGCCTTCCTGGATTCTACCAGCTCCATCTCCTACTGCCCACGAACTCACACTTCTGAGTCTCTGCTCTGCACAACTGGGCTACATTTCTGGAGCAGCAATGGTGTGGGCAGGTCACCACAGGTCACCACTCCATGGTCTTCCTGGGAGCACTCAGGATCCAGTTTGGGAGGCTGAGTGCCAGGGAGGAAGTCTGATTTTAGCTGTAAGAATAATGCTTCATTGAGGTTGTTATTACTATTATTGTTACTATTACTATTATTACTTTATTTTTTGCAGTACTGGGGATTGAACTCAGGAGCATTCTACCTCCAAGATACACCTTTAGCCCTATTTATTATTCTTTATTTTTGAAATGGGGTCTTACTAAGTTTCGGAGGGTCTCATTAAGTAGCTGAGGCTGGCCACAAACCTGCGATCCTCCTATCTCAGCCTCCCAAGTACTAGGATTACAAGCATGTGGCACCATGCCCATCTTATTATTATTAATGTTAGTAGTAGCAGTAATAGTAGTAGTAGTAGTAACAGTAGTAGTAGTTCTGGGATTGAACCCAGGGGCATTCTACCTCCAAGATACACTCCCGGTCCTTTTTATTTTTTCTTTTTAAATAGGGTCTCCAAGTTGCTGAGGGTCTTGCAAAGTTGCTGAGGCTGGTCTTGAACCTACGATCCTCTTGTCTCAGCCTCCCACGTACTGGGATTACAGGTGTGTGTCATCATTACTGGCTTCGTTGAGGTTATTAAGGAGGATCTATTGCCTCAAATGTCCACTTTGGGAATGCCAAATTGGAGCCACCCAAGAAGCTGGCGGCCAGTTTAGGGGCTGGATTCACAGTCCAGGGGTGTGATCAGCCTTGAGCAACAGCAGCTCAGGGATGGGGGAAAGATTTATGAAGTATTTGGGGAGCAAACATTCAACAAGTCTTATGTTGAGGAGGGGCCGAGAAAGGCCAGCATTTGAAGCTCCCAAGAGCAGAAATAGCCTCGCCTCTGTCTCTTGATCCCTTACCCGTCCTTGGACCCCCTCTGCATGCTCCCCGCCCCTCCCCACCTCGGAGAAGCAAAACACTGGGCGCTTTGGGTAGGAAGTCTAAGAAAGGCACACACAAGTCCAAGTTCAGAGAAGTGAACTTGGCTCCTGCCTTCTTCCCCAGTCTCCTTGAGGAACCACCCCCAATGAATGCACGCATCCTCCCTGTACCTGTGCTTGGCTTGTATGTCCAAGATGGTTTGAATTTTTTGAAAATATTAAAGTCCCCTGACAGGCGCGCCAATGCCAATGAATGGCCACACAGTCAAAGGTGACAAGAGCCTCTTTCACAGGTCCAGGCTGCACTGAGCTGCCGGGCAGCTGGAGGGAGCGCTTGGTGAAACAGTTTATGTTAGAAGGCGGGTCGCTTGAAGCTTGCTCTGCCCTGGAGGTCAGATTGAACAGTGATTGAACATTTATGACATGTGGCAGGAGTGTCTGCATTGCCTTGGGTGACAAGGACCCCTCCTCCTACCTTGACTACCAACTTCAACTAAAATGTCCTGTGTCTAGTGCTAGGAGCTGTTCTAACCCAGAGACCCAGCGGTGACCGCAGAGGCTGGTGACAAATATGTTAACAAAATAGCTTTGAGTAGGCATTCTACCTCCGAGCTATGCCCGCACCCTCCCAGCCCTTTTTTATTTATTTATTTATTTATTTATTTATTTATTTATTTATTTATTTATTTTTATTTTGAAACAAGGTCTCATTAAGTTGCTAAGCCTGGCCTTGAACCTGTTCATAGGGTCGCTAAGCAACTAAGAAAACAAAATGGGGCCATGGGCTGGAAGGCCTCTCTGCCGAGGGACATTGCGGCTGAGAACCCAAGGATGAGCAGGAGGAGTTCACGCCCTGGCAGGGCTTCAAGGTGGAGCCAGTTGCCTGCCAAGAGAACAATGGAAGAGAGTTATGGGATGCCGAAGTGAAGGGTATCCAAGGCGACAGTGAGCATTCAAGATTGAACGTGGAATGCGGAGCCCGTACGTGTGGCTCTGCAGGTCATCAGTAATGGGCAACCAGCATGGTGGAAAACCTAGAGAGAGAGGCAAAATCGAGGTAAGAATGGAGGGAGGTTGATTTTACTCATCCACATTTGCCGAGTGCTTACTGTGTGCCCGGCGCCAGCGACGCCAACACAGGGGCACCTGGCTTGATGCCAAGACATTGAGTCTAGAGGATGTGAGGAGAGGAGGCTGAGGACACACGAGGACTTTCTAGAAGACTCTCCAGCAGGACAAGGATTTGTTCTGTGCTGCTCCAGAGAGCAGGAGCAGGGGGCTTTGCTCCCCCTAAGGACTGAAGCTGTCTGTAAAGGAGGTGGGTCACGTGGGAGATGTCGTTGGAGCCCACACTGGTGGCCAGGCATGGGGGATGTTGGGAGGGGTGGTTCTCAAAGGGTGTTCCATGGAACGCTGGCCCCGCAAGATGTTCCAGGAAGAAAGAATTCCCTGACCATATCAGTTAGGGAAATAGTCCTTGCCATATTCTCCTTTGGGTAGTTTTATAATGTATATCACCCTATTTTAGATCTTAGGTAATTCTGCAATGAAGTAACCTGTTTAACTTTTTTTTTTTTTTTTTTTTATGATACTGGGGACTGAACTCAGGGCCTCATTCATGCCTGGTTAACTTTATAACCCAACGTTTCCCAAAAGTATTTGACTGCAGAGCCCCTTTATGTTGCAATAAAGGATATATCACTATCCTGTGGGACTTATGTGATGCAGAGCAGAGCTTCTTAAGCTACCTGTAGTTGTTTTTCATCTGTCATCAACCTATACTTTCTGAAAATAAAATGCAAATGAATTGCAAGAAAAATAAAAGACATAAAATGTAAGTTCAAATTCTTATTATTATATTCAATGAACATAAAAGTTACATTTTAAGAAATATCACTAAGCTGAGCATGGTGGTACATGCCTGCAATCCCAGAACTTGGGAGGCTGAGACCCCAAGTTTGAGAATAGCTTCAGCATGTAGCAAGACTCTCAGCAACCTAGCAAAAACTCTGTCTCAAAACAAAACAAGGTCCCAGCATTCGGGAGGCTGAGACCAGAGGATCTGGGTTCACGGCCAGCCTCAGCTACCTAGTGAGGCACTCCGCAACTTAGCGAGACCTGGTTTCAAAATAAAGAATAAAAAATAGGGCTGGGGGTATAGCTCGGAGGTAGAATGCCCCTGAGTTCAATCTCCAGTACCGCAAAAAAAAAAAAAAAAAAAAAACAAGGGCCAGGGGTGTAGTTCAGAGGTAGAATGCCCCTGAATTCAATTCCCAGCAACACACACACACATACACACACACACACACACAAAAAGAAAGAAAGAAAGATAAATATAACTAGAACAAACATAGGAACAAAGAAAATAATTGCAAAAACTATACTGTTGCCCACTGGAAGTATATGTTTAGATAATCACCACTGAGAATTGCTGCTCAAGTCATATCCTTTCCTCATTGCGTAATCACAATGAAACAATATTGGCCAGAACTCATCTGGTCAATTGATTTTTAACAAAGTTGCCAATACAATCTAACAAGGGAAAAGTCTTTCAGAGCATGATGCTGGAACAAGTGAATATCTACATGGCCAAAAAATAAACCTTGTCCATATCATATATAAGAATCAACTCAAGATGGATCATAGGCCCAAATGTAAACGTCGAAATTAAAAGCTTCCAGAAGAAATATAGGAGAAGGTATTCATGATTTGAGAGTTGGCAGAGAATACAGAGAGCAAGAACCAGAAGAGAAAAAAAAAAAAATAAGCTGGGCATAAGTGGCACACACCTGTGATCCTAGTACTTGGGAGACTGAAACAAGAGGATCGAAGGTTCCAGGACAGCCTCAGCAAGTAGTGAGACCCTGTTTCCAAATAAGAAATAAAGTTAGGCTGGGGGTGTAGCTCGAAGGTAGGCTGTTTCTGGGTTCAATTTCCAGTACCATAAAAAAAATACGCTTAGGAAAATGAACAGGTGAGACTCGGTCAGGAGAAAATTACCTGCAAAACACACACGTCAGGCATAGGTGGGCAGAGGCCTAGGCTGGCACTCAGAGGTCACCCTTGTGGTGTGCCCAGTGCAGAGATCTCAAATGGCAACAGGGCTGTTGGGCCACAGTCCTGGGTCCTAGCAAGGAGGTCCATGCTCCTCATCGGGGCTTCTTTTCCTGATATGACTCCAGACTGGGGCGCCCCATCACACGACCCGGTAGAAGGTAGCACCGAGGATATTTATAATAGTCCCTACTTGATTGGAAGGGTCGTTGTGAGAATTAAATGAGGTCTTGCACTTGAATAATTTAGCATAGTGCCTACTGCTAAGTACACACCGAATAAATGTGATCGTTACCATCACCATTACTGTTTTCTTGCCAGGGAACTATCTTTCCTATTAGTTAGTAGGCACCCTGTCCCTTCAGGTGTCTAACCCAAGAAAAGGTCCTACATTGAGGAAGAGTTGCAAGATTCTACAAACATTCTTGATATTTGGGGACACTCGTTTTTTGTCAAATTTCCCTGGGCTGAGCTACACGCTGGTATTTACTCCCCTTGGGTTGATTTCATGACCACTGGCTAAGGACTCACAACCAGCCATGTTTGAAGACACAGGCTGATTCTCCCTCTTACCTTCCTTGTTGGGATTAGGTGACTTGCACCAAGCCACTCAGTGGTAGAGCAGGGAGCAGTGCCTGGCCTCTGGAATCCATTCCTCCTGCATTTGAGCTTTGGGAAGCCCTGGTAAAGACCCTGCCTTCTCTGGGCACGTGTTGGCATATGTTGGGGAGAGGTATCTGGGCAAATCGTGGCTAAAATGGCCATCACAGCCCAACTGCTTTGCGTGAATACAATGCACACCTATCCCTCTGCACACACAGTGGGCAGCGTGAATGCCCATGGATCCTGCAAGCAACCAGAGCCCAGCTTCAACCAGCAAAATTTAATTCAAGAGTGGCCCCCAGTAATGACATCGCGGCTTCTTTATATGCACTGAGATCTCATCGGCTAATAAGACGGGCCAGGCATTTGCATGGTAGAAAACGCATGCCTCAGCGAAGACCTCATGGGAAGCTTCTACAGCTTTGTAAGTGTGAACTCCTGACATGTCCCCCAAGAGTCAAATGACATTTGCACCACCCTGCCCAATTGCCCCGCTTTTTGTTTCTTTACGTCACCATGGAACAGTCCAGAACACCATGTGCCCTTGGGTTGTCCTTAGTAGACATGGCAGAGCCAGCCTGGCCCCCAGGACGGAGTGTGGGGTAGAGGACTCGTGCCAGAGCTATTACTCAAACCGCCGATCTGAGGGCTGGAATAGCAGTAATTATTTAAGTATTCTTGGAAACCCTGAAATTTTCTTTCTCCTGGTTAGTCTGTGCTAACTTTTTCCTCTGGGCTTCAGAACAGACCTGCAATTGTCAGCACGGCCTCCTCCATCTCCTCCCTTCCCCCAACATACACCACAGAACGCACAGAAAAGAAACCCACGGGGCAGGTCTTCTGCGGGTTTATAGAGCGTCTACAGTCCCAGGAATCCATACAATTCCTCTGTGATAGCTATTCTGGGTGGCATATTTCAGTTTTCCTGAAACAGGGTGCAAGTGGAGGAGCCAGTGGTGATGGAGGGGATGCCGCTGGTGAAGAAGCTCCTCTTCAAACGGCTTGAGCCCTGGGAACAGTGGCCCAGCGCATTTGGGTAGATACCCATATCAGACTCAACAGAGGACCAGTAGGCGGCATCCTCACATTTAGACCCACCTGAGCACATCACTGAAGTACCTCTCCCATGGTGACCCCTGGGGACTGCGGCTGCCACCCCAGAAAAACCAGCTGCTCCAGAAGACGCAGCCCCACTTCCCAAGAGAGGGCCCTGCTGGTGACTGTTGTCCGGTCCCAGGCCTTTTACCTGGGGTCTTCAGTGATGTCACTTCCTCCCCCTCACTGGCCCAGTCTCAGGGCCCATAGCACCAGAGCTAATTGAAACAAGATGTGGACTTTTCATGTTCAAGTACCCTGCGACTGGGAGGCCCGGGCTGCTTCTGGAAAATGTTAACACTTTCCTGTTGCACGCCAAGCCCTCTTGGAAGTGAGCTTCAGATGAAACCTCATCTGTAAAATGAGGGGGTTGGCTGGTCCCAGAGAGTCCTCCTGGCTCTGACAGCTCATGCCACTATGAAAAGAAAACCCAGTCGAGCACTTCTGGTTTGCAGGGACGTTGTCACAAATAAAGTAGTTGTGAATCAGTTTTTATTTTAAGCCTTTGCAGCTGATACATTAATTTCTATTTTATGGGCCACAACTCGCCGCATAATTCCAAGAAAAATCACTCCATCAGAGGCTCCACTGATGTCACCAGCCACCAGATAGGAGGCCCCAGACGTGCAAATCTCAGGCCCAGAAGCAGTCAGAAGACTCAGCCCCAGGTGGAAGGGAGGTGGTCATGCTTGGGGCCCTCGGTTGCCATGGAGACCACATTGCCTCTCTATCCACCTTCCAGGAGGCTGGGGTTCAGAGAGCCCGAACCTACCCATTCCCAGACTTGAATTAGTGTGGCTAGTGTTGGGTCAGGCAGATCCATAATTCCTAAAAAAGAACTTGAAGGCAGACAAAGGTCTATTTTCTGGACAGTTGGACAAACTAAATTTTGAGAATGTAGTCTTCAGTTCTATATAATTTTCACTTGGAGGTTTATTCTTCCTTTTCTTCTCCCTTTCTTTCTTTCTTTCCTTCCTTCCTTCTTTCTTATAGAATTTCTCTATTTGGGTATAGTCTTCTGGAGACCTCCTAAGCTCTTTATTAGGAAAGGAAAAAAAAAAACAACTCTCTCTCTTTTTAAAACTGAGAGAGACTTACAGTCATTTCAGTTAGGAAGCCCAAAACCACAGCATAGAAAAATGTGTTTAGAGGAGACCGGCCAGGAGTTAGATGAACCACAGTGAAGACCGGCAGACAGTTTCTAAATTGACAAAGCAAGGCACTTTCTCCTCTGACCAGTATACAGGATTATTTAGAACTCTGGAATCTCCACCCTGGAAGAGACCAGAGAAGCCCCCCAGCCCGACCACCCAGCCTATGTGAAGTCCTTTCCTGCCACCCTGGCGGTGGTCGTCCTACCCTACTTTGTTGGGTAGTCAAGTCTGTGTTCTTCTAACTCAGCTGGAAAACAAGCTTAAGTTCTTCGACTGAGCTGAAATTGGCCTACCGGTAACTTCCATCTATTAGTGGCAGGTCTGTTCTCAGGAGGCAGGCTGGGAGAAAACCAAATTCTAGCCCAAGTTAGCTCCAAGTTAGTTGTAACCCTTCGTTACAACTCCTTGACGTAGCCCCAGGCCACTCTCCTGTCTCCCTCTTCTGGTGAATAATACCCTTGATTCTCGTAACCACTCCTCACTTATGACATTTCCAGACTCTTCGCCCTCCTGGCCTCTGGGGACTCTTTCCAAGGTGTCATTTTCTCTCTTCCACCCGGGCAGGGCCCCAGACATGATACTTCCTAGTGCTGTGTCGATGGCCTGACAGATGTAGGAACAAGCCCAAACCAGAAGCTGCAAAGCCACATGCAGATGTCACACCAGAAGCTGGCCACGGGGACACATCCTGTTCTGTCATCGAGGATAATCTTCAGGCGGCTGACGAACACGGCGGCATGCTGTCTGCCATGAGAACCGCCTACTCCACGTCCTTAAACGTGAGTCTAGGCAACCAGGAAGGTTGGAAATGATTTCCTTTTCACTCAGTGACTCTTCTAAGATTCTATCGCTGATCAGAGAGGGAGGGCTGTGGCGATGTGAGAGTAAATGGCCCAGTCTCGCTGGGCGTGGTGGCGCACGCTTGCAATCCCAGTACTTGGGAGGCTGAGACAGGAGGAGCGCAAGTTCGAGGCCAGCCTCAGCTATTTAGTGAGACTCTCCACAACTTAGTAAGACCCTTTTTCAAAATGAAGAATGAAAAATAGGGCTGGGGTTGTAGCTCGGAGGTAGAATGTCACTGGGTTCTATCCCCAGTACTGCAATAAATAAATAAATAAATAAATAAATAAATAAATAAATAAATAAAGGCCCAGTCTTTACCATCAAGGACATTAAGTAGAAGAATCTGCAAAAGCTTACCTAGCCCAGGCATGCTGGTTCCTTGGGGAGGAGGGGCTTGCTGGGGAGCACGTGGCACTCCTGTTTCTCTGGCAGCGGGCCTCTCTCTCCTGTGCACATTGAGCCATAATCCAAAATCAGACCCTATTTGATGACAGATAGCTGGGACTCAGGATTCCTGAGATCTGAACCCACCCCTGTGCCAAGCAGCCTGCCCCACCTCATATTGTGACCTTCATGACCTCATATCACCACCAGCCACCTCTTCTCCAAACACCAGCATGCAATCCCCTGTGATGGCTCATATATATATATATACTTTTATTGGTTCATTATGGTCTCACATCATCCTGCAGTTCATGGTAGTAGTGATATACACACACACACAGCACTTTCCCCCGGCTCCCTCCCCACTCCCCCCTTCCCCATACAGGGTATTGAGGATGACTTTGGTATTCTCGCATATGTATATAATGTCAGTGGAGGTGACTCCTTCATTGATCCTCCCTCTCCCTCCCGCCTTCCCTAGACTACCTCCCTGGCTCCACTGGAGTTTCTCCTCCATTATCTGAAGTCCTCCTTTTCAGTCTGACCCCAGTTCAATCTCCACCCCCCACCCCATTCCTGAATGCACAGAAAATCTGAACGGAGATGTCCTCAGAGATCAACCAATGCAGTCCCATTGTGCAGATGGGAAATCCGAGGCTCAGCGACCTTCCAGGCTGGTTGCAGGATGGCCACAGCGAGCTGCCCGCTCACTGAGATGGAGGTGTGTGACAGCCAGGCTTTCTTAGTCCTTCAGACTCAGGGTTGGACAGGCTCTGCTAGCGGGGCCGGTGGGCAGTGTAGGCACAGTGTTAAGAGACCCAGGTAGGGATGAGGCTGTGCAGCAGGGGCTTCAGGGAGGGGGGGCAGAAGTGAGTCAGGCGAGAGGCAGAGCAGCAGGACCTGGAGCCTGGCATCAGGAGAGGCAGGGAGCAACCGACAAGGACTTGAACTTTGTGTTCCCTACCAGGGGCCCGGTTACCTGGGAAACCAGCCAACTTCTAGGAAGAACCATTCCTGCCTCTCTACCTACTGATGGGAAGGCCTGACCAGCACACAGCCCCTCCACCGGCCCCTGGCTGCTGAGGCTCAGGCGCTGGGCCTGCCCCCACCCTGTGCCCAGGTGCGCTCCAGGGAGCCTCCCTTGGCCCAGAACCCCCAGAGCCCTCTAGAGCCCCTGCAGACCCTGAAATCTCCGAGTGCCAAAATACCGAGCAGGGTTACAAAAGCTGGAGTGGTGGCACACACCGGTAATGCCAGTACTTGGGAGGCCAAGACAGGAGGATCACAAGTTTGAGCCCAGCCTCAGCAACTAAGCCAGATCCTTAGCAACTTAGTGAGACCCTGTTTCAAAATAAAAAATAAAAGGGCTGGTTGGGGGTGTAGCTCAGAGGTAGAATGCCCCTGGATTCACAATACCAAAAACAAACAACAACAAAAAAAATGGAGTTTGTTTAAAACATTTTCTATAAGCGAATTAACACTCTCCACATACACAAGTACACAGGCATGCCAGACACAATGAAACATAATCAGGCTATTCACAGAATAATCCTAGGGATTATCTAAATATTCATCCAGAGGGCTCAGCAATGAACTCGGATTAGAAGCTGTGGGCTGGAGATCTCCTTCGACCTGTCTCTGTGGCTGGATGCGTAGCATCAGAAGTCTGTGACTCCGAGGTCCTTGTAGTACAGGGATCGAGACCCCCGGCCTCCATGCATTCCCTACCCCAACCCCCCAGCTCTGCCCACTAAGCCACAGCCTCAGCGACCCTGCCCGAAGGTGAGCCCCACTCATACCCAGCCCCAGGCCCTCAGGGAGCTGGAGGGACTTGGGCACCTCCAGGGACGGCGCAGGAGCCAGGGTGGCCGGTGGGTGCACAGCCTGACTGAATGGAGCCTTTTTATTTCACGCCACCTGGGAGGGAGATGTAATCCCTCCCTGGCCACACAGAGCCCTCTCAACCCAGGAGGCACAGTGCACTGTTCACGCAGCTCAGAAAACAAAATAAATACATTCCCCCCTCAAAGACCCCACAATGGGGCTTTTTCATGGCAGACCACTAAGCACAGCCTTCCACAGCCCCTCCTGGGGAGGGCATGCCCATCCCTGCTGGCTTTTCCTGGTACTCAGGATCCACTTGGCCCCACCCAGGCCTGCCTGACCCCGTGGTCATGGCCTGGTAGGATAGTGGCTCTGTGCGTGGGTGTTGGGCAAAGCTTTCTGATGTCCTGGTTAAGGAGGGCAGCAAGAGAGGAGATTCGTATTTATGTATTTATGTATTTTGTGGTACCGGGGGATTGCACTCCGGGGTGCCCTACCAGTGAGCTGCATCTCCCAGCCCTATTTTTTACTTTTATTTCACTATTATTATTTTTTTTTTCTTGGTACTGGGGATTGAACCCAGGGGAATTCTACCTCCAAGCTACATCCCAACCCTTTTTTATTTTGAAACAAGATGTAGCTAACTTACCAAGGCTGGCCTTGAACCTATGATCCTCCTGTCTCAGCCTCCCAAGTCCTGGGATTATAGGCGCGCACCACCATGCCCAACTAGACTTGTATTTATTGACTAGGGGTCAGGAAGGCAGACGCCCAGAGAGGACACCCCTCTTGACTGATTAAAGCCACCAGCAGAGCCGAGGGTGGGGGACACCTGGTCAAAGCCCATCCGGAGACTCCAGGTCAGCCACGGAAACCTCCAGGCTAGGGGAATTTGCAGTGTCCTCCGACCTCTTTTCCGTCTCCGTCCTAGAAGTGTCCCATGCCCTGTGGCTTCCAGGAGGCTTGCTTTAGGAGGATATCAACCAGCCTGGAAAAGATGCATCCCGTACTTCACCTCGCTCCCCTGACACAGCCAAACCAAATCGTCTGCAGCCCTTGCACATACCCGCCTTCCTTCCAGAATGCAGCTCCCCTTGCCCGGACCCCTGCTCCCATCCTGATGTACAGAGTCTGCTTTCGCTGATGTCACAGGGAACAGTAATCACGGATAACATCTAGCGAGGGACTACTTGGGGGCTAAACACTCCGGTGAACTCAAGCTCCGCCTCCTACAAGGAGCCCTCCCTGACTTCGCCCAGTGCTGGGACCATCTGTCCAAGTGTCTCTCTCCCGGGAGGGCCAGAGAGGCCTTGCCTGTGATGTCTCAGCCCTGGTGTCTTTCCCAGGGA
Organism: Graphiurus murinus; assembly: GCA_004027655.1. Taxonomy (NCBI): domain Eukaryota; kingdom Metazoa; phylum Chordata; class Mammalia; order Rodentia; family Gliridae; genus Graphiurus; species Graphiurus murinus. The sequence goes on along the minus strand of PVLC010002440.1, from coordinate 59,921 downwards.
TAGTCTCAAGGGCTAGGTGAATGTGGCCACCTCTGTCCCCACTGAGTCACTGAGCACAGGTGATTTCTCTCACACAGGTGCCCGTGTAGAACTTTGCGCTACAGAGGGTGGCCCCCAGAGTGACAGTTCAGCTGCAAAGCCCGAGAAGACATTTCACCAGCTAAGCCTTGGGTTTTTGCTTTGATTGCTTTTCTTTGTTGTTGTTGGAGGTGGTTTGGACCCGTTTATATTCCTGCAAGCAGTTCATGAATTTCCACTTGCTCCCCATCCTCAATAATACTTGATACTTTCAGTTTTTTTTTTTTTTTTCAAACTGGTGAGTTTTGTAGACCTTCAGATAAGATATTCTCCTCTTGTGAGTTTTGTGTGTGTGTGTGTGTGTGTGTGTGTGTGTGTGTGTGTGTGTTGCGGTACTGGGGATTGAACTCAGGGGCATTCTACCTCCGAGCTACATCCCCAGCCCTATTTTATATTCTCTTCTCTCTCTCTCTCTCTCTTTTTGTGGTACTGGGAATTGAACCCAGAAGCATTCTATCTTTGAGCTATACTCCCACCCCCATATTATTTCTTATTTGGAAACAGGGTCTCGCTAGGTTGACAAGAGTCTCACTACTTGCTGAGGCTGTCCTCAAACTTGTGATCCTCCTGTCTCACTCTCCCAAGTACTGGGATTACAAGCATGCGCCACCACGTCCGGCGCATGCTTGAATTTTTTATATATTTTTTGGGGGGTTTTATGGTACTGGGGATTGAACTCAGGGGCATTCTACCTCTGAGCTATACCCCCAGTCCTATTTTTTTATTCTTTATTTTGAAACAGGGTCTCACTAAGTTACAGAGTGTCTCACTAGGTAGCTGAGGCTAGCCGTGAACCTGGATCCTCCGGTCTCAGCCTCCCAAATGCTGGGATTAGAAGCATGTGCCACCATGCCTGGCTCTATTTTCTATATATTGTAAATATAAATTCTATCCATCTATGATCTTAGTCTCCTCATCGGCAAAATGGGGATACTACTATCTACCTTGTGTCTTTAATTCGGAATTGGAGATGTGTTTCAAAGACCTGGCAAATAGTGGGTGCTCACTTCATGCTACTAGCTGTCTGTTTCTGCACCCTTGACCACGTGTCCTTCCAGGGCAGGGACTGGCATTTAACTTGCGTAGTCCTCAGGGCGCTGCACAGGACCAGTGAGGAGGAGGAGCTTTTCAGTAAAGTTTGTTGACTGACTAAGTCATATCGCCTCCAGACACAACTGTGGGTGTGCAGTTTCGGGGACAACAGGGGCAGTGGGAACCAGTGGGAAAATCATTTTCTGTGTAAAGGATAACAGGTGTCTGGCTATTGGGGTGCCCTTCCTCTGGGCCCAGGGCCCTGGCTGGGGGAGCCGGGCAGGAGGTGGGGCACACTTCCTCTGGAGCATGGCTGTGGAGCCTGTCGCCTTCTGTCCCCCTGCCCGCCCTTTTTTTTCCAGCCGCTCTGCCCGGAGGGAGGAGGAGGAGGGCGCCAGCTCCGTGGGCTCTCACTCCCCTGCCAGGCGCTGGGACGCAGAGCCACAGCTGCAGCCAGACGGAGGCTCTGGCCACCAGGCCATGGAGGGCCGCAGGCGGAGTGGCGGGACAGCCACCCGGGCGCCTGCCACCTGGGCGTCCCCTTCCCCCACAAATGGCAGCAAGAGGTGGCCTTGGGCACTGAGCCCTGACTCACAGGCAGCAGCACTGTGTGGCGCTCTCCTCTCACTCCCCGAGGACCAGAGAGGGAACTGACCAACCCAAGGACACATGGTCAGTCTGGGGGGGAGACAGCACAGACTCTAACTCCCGTCCCTGTCCTGCCTGGCCTCTACCCCAGGTCCTGATCTAGGCGGCTCACTCAACTACACCTCCAAGCTCCCGCCGCACTGGCAGGCATTTGCCCCCGTTAGTCCAAGACCCCAGCCTGGGTCACCTGGAGGCCCACAACAGCTCCCCAAGGGTCTCTCATCTTCCCCCTGTCTCCCCAACATTCTATTTACCTGGAAGTCAGAATGGCCTTTTTCCTTTTTTTTTAACCATTTTTTTTTTCTTGTGTGAGTGTGTAGGAGTAGGGATTGAACCCAGGGGTCCGATATCATTGAACTACACCCCCAGCCCTATTTAATTTTTTATTTTGAGACATGGTCTCACTAAATTACCTGGGCTGGCCTCGAATCTACAATCCTCCTGTCTCAGCCTCCCAAGTACTGGGATTACAAGCGCGTGCCACCACGCCCAGCTCCTATGCATGTTTTTAAATGCATTTAAAAACGTCACCCTTGGAAGCGTACAAAGAAGTCACCCTGATTGCCCGAAGCCTTCGTCACAGAAGAGTCTCGGAACCCCAAGGCTTTTTGCACGGGTGGCAACTCCTCACTCAGGGTCCCGTTGGACATCACCTCCTGGGGAGGCCTCCTGTGGCTCTGCCTCCTCATCAAATAGGAGCCCAGCACAGCGGTTCTCAAAGTGTGGTCCCCAGGCCACCAGCATCAGCATCTCCCAGGGACTTGTTCAGATGCACGTTCCTAGGACCCAGCCCAGACCTGCTGAGTCAGAAGCTCTGGGGGTGGAGCCAGCCTCCCAGGTGATTCCCATGTAGGATCCTGACACTGAAAAACTGCTGGTGCAGCATATTATCCCTGGGGCATCCCAGTTATCACTGCCCAAGGGGAATCAGGGACCTGAAAGATAAAGACAGTAGGGACAAGGGTGAGAGAGAGAGAGAGAGAGAGAGATCGAGCTGGCCGAGCACTGAGGGGTCTCCTCTAGACCTTCAGCCCTGAGTCAGCTCTCCTGGGGAAAGGGTACAACTTGGCTGCAACCAGGGTAGATTAAGGTTTGGAGGGCCTGCTATTGTCTCCTGGTGCTTGGTGGACTCAGCATGGAGCCAGAGGAGAAGGTCCACATCCCTGCCTTCCACATGTGGCGGGAGGGGACTTGCCTTCCCCCTGAGCACACATACCTCTGCCCTGCTCGGAGCATTAACCAATGTCCCTGAGGTCTCATTTGGAACCAGCTTCCGTCGCTCCAGACTCCTACCAGCCAGGTCTCCTGGTCTCTGCCCATCTGCCCACAGGAAGTTCCAGGGCAATCCCAGGGCCCTCCCTTCCTGAGCTGTTTCCTGTGCCTTCTCCAGGAGGGCCAGATGTTCCTGCAATCGGAGTCTTGAGCCTGTTCTTCAGACTGAAGAGCTGGCCTCTCTCGTCACCAGTGCTGGGAGCTGCCTAAGGCTGCCTGGAGACCGGCTAGATGCAGCCCGCAGCCTCCGGCTTTGGCAGATTGTGGAAGGGGAACCAGAGCCCTGTTTCTGTTGACCGCTGGTCTCTGGCCTCAGTGCAATTCTCAGGCCCCGGGGGAAAACCAGACACTTAATTGACTTCCCCAATCTGATGATAGAGTATTGGGTATCAATAGACCGCAGGCAAGCTATTTTCACCGGTGGTTTCTGTCGGGGGCAGAAGCCTGGGCTGCCACCACGTTCCTGCCACGCCACCTCAGGAGTGAGCTCAGCCCTGTCTGCTAGCACAGCAGCATGGGTTACAGCCAGACTTCAGACCTCCGGGGAAAGTTCTAAGAAGTGGGCAATGATCGTGTGTGTCAGAGCCTGCCAGACACCAGACTAGTCCCGGGCACTATCCTAGCTCAGCCTCTGCCCTGCTGGGTAACACGGCGTCGATGACTCAAACAATCCGTGCCTCAGTTTCCCTGCCTGTGGAGAAGGGTTGAAGGTGGTGACGACATTGGCACTACAGTTCTACGATGAGAACTGAGTGCTTTTTTACCTTCGTTTTAGAAGCCGGAGCCTCACTAGCTTTGTGTGCCGTGGTCAGGGTAAGAATCTCCAACTTGAGAACATTTAAGGGTGCTGGGTTTGGTCCTGGCTCCCGACTTGTGTGCCCTTCACAACTTTGTCCCACATGACTGGGTGCAGGGTTGACGAAACCACTTGCAAACTTCTTAGGGCCCCTCACGGAATATGCTTCCACCTGGGGCCCATGTGAGTGGGTGTCACCTGAGCAGGTGGAGACGTGTCCCCAATACTGTGCCACCGTTTTGTCCCCACAGCCCCTGCCAGACCGGTGCCCTTGACCTTGGCACTCACTGTCACACTTGCTGCCCCTCCCCCACTCCCTGTGAGGTCAAGGGAAGGCAGGGGAGGTCATCGTCTTTGTGTCCCTGGGACCTCAAGGGTGTTCAGTGAATGTTCATGGAACAAATGAATGAGTATGAGAATGAATGGAGAGATGGATGAATGGATGGGCGGATGAATGAAAGCAAGGGGGAAACCCACAGGGGACACACTTTCGTGACATCTTGTGTGTCCTCGTGCTGTTACTAGGTGGAGGTCAGAAGGGGATGAGTCACAGCCTGCTGGGAGGGGGCCTGGTGGTTCTGCCTGGAAGCCTCCCCCTCAATCGTGGTCTGCAGTGTCCAGAATGGGGGAGGGGGTAAAAAAAACCCCATGGAATCATGGAAGGCTGGTTCCAAGTGAAAGCTGGATCTCGGAAGCCACACCCCTGCATCAGGAAGCGAAGGCCCAGACAGGTTTGTTTCTGCCTGGACACTGAGTCCGTCATGGAAATCCTTGATTTTCCACGAAAAAGGAGCTCAGGGGGGCAGGGGAGAAGGGAACCACGGAGGAGTCCCTGCTAAATAGACACAGAGAAAACCCGAGCCTTCCCAGGGCCTCCCTAGCCCAGGGCAGTGGAGGGGTATGGAGAAAAGGGGGTTTGCTGAGCCCCAGGGTGGCTGTTCCCTTGGTCCAAGCCACAGTGCGTTATGTAACTGGGCGGGAGGCTCCAGAAACACCTAGGAACGCATTTCCAGCCGTTTCCTATAGAGGGAGGTTTTGCTGAGTACAGGGTTTTCTGCATTTTCCATCCATTTGCTATTAAAGAAAAGCAGGAGACGATATAAAATCCTTCCCGGAGATTGCCAGAAATCTTCCAGTTTTGGAGCAAGAAGAGCTTAAGCTCGGTGCCACGGGTCCCAAGAGGCCGGCAGCTCTTCTGAGGCAGCAGAACTGGTCCTGAGGGGAAACCTAAAACAGCTGCTCCCCTAGCTGGGTGCTGAGCATGGGCTGCGCATCAGGCAGGACCTCCAGGCAGGCAAGGACAGGGAGGGCAGCAAAGAAACCTCTGGAGTGCTACAGAACAGGTCTCAGTGAGAGGGTCCGAGGCTCCTTAGGGGCGGGGTTGATAAAAGATGCACTAGCACTAACTAGGATTTTCTTTCTACTGAAAAGTCCATCACTGAGATTATCATTCCTGTCTTGTATCCAAGTGGAGGTGGTGGGGGGTCTTGGACATGGTCCTGTGGCACGAGCACCTTGGGAAGCCAGTGAGTCCCCAGGGAACTGGGAGGGGTGGAAGGCAGGTCCAGGAATGCAGATCTGTCTACAGCAGGGCCAGCCTGGGGGACACCAGGCCCTGAGAGAGTTAGGGGAGGGGCGCAAGGGCTCTGGCTGGACCCAACCCAAGAAGGAGCAAAAGACCTCACAGGTCGAGGAGCTGACCTTGTAGCTGGGACGCCCTCACATCTACCCCTTTCAGGTCCTCAGGACCCTCATGGGCTTGTGCAGGAGGCAGCAGCCTGATGGATCCAGAGTCCACCCCCGCTATTAAGGTTAATTAAGGGCTAGCTCTTGTCCTTTGGAGTCTGTGCGATTCCTGAGATTGCTAGGTTCTTCCTTCCTTCCTTCCTTCCTTCCTTCCTTCCTTCCTTCCTTCCTTCCTTCCTTCCTTCCTTCCTTCCAGGGTCTTGCTAAACTGTTGAGAGTTTCTCTAGGTTGCTGAGGCTGGCCTCAAACCTATGATCTCCCGCCTCAGCCTCCCAAGTACCGGATTACAGGCGTATACCACCACACCTGGCAGCAGTTGCTAAATTCTCTGCCTTTTGTTTCATCTGTAGAATAAAAGTAATGCCAGCACCTTCATGCAGGGTGGGGTTGGGGGTTGCAAGGTTCAAGATAAAACTTAGCACACGGCAGGTACCTGGGGTCTATCAGGGAATTTTAGCTGTGAGGAAACTGACCAGTCCTTCTGGAGGTGCATAAGGACAAATCCAGTCCACTTAGCAGGGCACTTTGGAGAAGTAGATCTGCAGGCAGTGGGTCAGGTGCAGCAGGGGTGGGGCGGGGGAGACAGGCATTACAGAGATGCGTGATAGGGGTCCGTACCGCAGGGGCTCCACAGTCTGGCATGGCTCTGAGGTAGAGACTGAGCCTAATGGAGGGGCAGCTGGAAGCAGCTCGTGTCCCCAGAATCAGCAGACAGCACACACACCTGCCAAGCTCAGTGCCTTGCCCCTGCCTCCTAGCCCTCCCCAGCATCAGTTCCTTCACCAGAGCAGCTGGATGGCAGGGTGGGAATTAGGGACCAGCTTGCTCTGGCTTTCGCTCTCAAATGTTCTTTCAGCCCAGGCAGAGAACAACGACCATGGCCTACATCTCACCTGGTACCTGACTCCTCTCCCAAAAACCTGGTCTCTTTGCTACCGGGTGACACCAAAACAATTCCATTTTAGACATTCATAGTTGGCCCGAGCTCAAGTCCCTCCAAGAGGGACTTAGTTGAACTGCGTTTCAGAAAGGGGTGGGGAGAAGACCTAATAGACTAGATTCTTTGTTTTAATTAAAAAAACAAACAAATGAAAAAAAAAAACCTCAGAAAGACAAAAACAGCTTGGGAATGGGTGGCAGGAGGTTATTTTGGGTCAATAGAAAGTGCAGTCACTCCGCAGGGAGAATCCCAAAGGGCGTGTGGACAATCAGAAATAAACATACCTGCGCTTATTCCAGCATGTGGGTCTTTAAATAGAGTCCCCCGGAGGACGTCTGTGGGTGTGGGACGAGGTGTCCCTTTGGCCTGCTGTTTACAGGACTCGGTGGTTCCGGTCCTCAATGGGCTGCTTTGTTGTGTGTCTCCTGGCGCAGCCTCAGCCCAGCCGGATGACAAACGACCCCAGTACTTGTGCTCCTTCGGCCACTTTCCTTAAACACAGTCCAGAAGCAGCAATCGGCCTGGGGCCAGGCTTGGGCAAGATTGGTGAGGCCCAGGCTGCGGCACCAGGAACCCTCGGGGTCTCCCAGCAAGGTGGAGCCAGTGACCACCCTCCTGGGTCCTCACTGAGCGCCCTGGTGCCTCGGTTTCTCTCAGTTCCCTGATGCTGTGGGCTCTCCTTGCTCCTTGCCGCCTCTCAGGCCCAGAGAAGGTCGTGAAAAATCCAGTCCTGCCAGTCAGGGAACGGCCACATGCCCATCTGTTCAACCTTTTTCTTAATCCGTTTCTTCATCCTACTGTGCAACAGGCTATCATGGTAATTACAATGCCTGAATCTGCTGGAAGTTTACCTTGGAGCCGACCTGTGCTAAGTACCCCCCATGCGTGTTATTTCTTTAACACTCACAGGAACCCTGGATGTTATTGGCAGCACTTTATGATCCCTCCTGTTATACAGATGAGAAAACGGAGATTCCGCAAGGCCCCGTGTCTGCAGTTACTCCAGAGCAGACAGGAATTCTAACCAGGTGTGTTCCAAAGCCAGAATTCTTCACACCAAGCTACTCCCCACCCCTACCCTCAAGGAGCTCAGTCTGGTGGGAAAGACAAGCAAGAAAACAGACAATTATGGGAGAGCGATGGGAAGTACTCGCCGAGGCAGGAAGGGGCATCTGGCTAGTAAATAGAGAGAGCAGGTGATAGAGGACTTAGTGGCGATGATCTGTGAGCTCAGTCTTTAAAAAGAAAAAGGCAAGCCGGGCGTGGTGGCGCACGCTTGTAATCCCAGCATTCGGGAGGCTGAGACCAGAGGATCTGGGTTCGCGGCCAGCCTCAGCTACCTAGTGAGGCACTCCACAACTTAGTGAGACCCTGTTTCAAAATAAAGAATAAAAAATAGGGCTGGGGGTATAGTTCAGAGGTAGAATATCCCTGGGTTCAATCCCCAGTACCGCAAAAAAAAAAAAAAAAAAAAGTTAAGACAGATGGAGGAGGCAGATCTGCTCCCTGGCGAAACAGAAAGCCCCAGGGTAAGGAGGAGAGGTGTGCGTGTGCGTGTGTGTGTGTGTGTGTGTGTGTGTGTGTGTGAGAGAGAGAGAGACATCTGACTGTTGATACAGAGAACAATGAGGTATGGCTTTCCCCTGGCCTGTGGGCCCTCAGTAGACAGTAGGGTCTTGCCACTGGCATCTTCAGCTACTGACCTACGTGTTTCATAAGAAACTGTGCCAGTGATACCTTGTGTCAGTGTGTGTGTGTGTGTGTGTGTGTGTGTGTGTGTGTGTGTGTCACTGGGGATTGATCCAGGGGTGCTTTAACTCTGGGCTACCCTCCTGTCTCAACTTCCTGAGTACTGAGATTACAGCTGTGTGCCACCATGCCTGGCTAAACTTGTTATCTTCTAAAACACATTCATCTGTCCTCAGAGAGGTTTCCCATTTACTAGGAAGTTCCCCCTTGTGTTGAGCGGAGCTTTGTCACTGGGTTCTGTGATGTTTTTCTGGTTCCCTTTGGGGACCACAAAGAGCATCATCCCTCCTTTCCAGAGGCTGGCATTCCAAAAATTGGGAGAAGACACTTTGGGCTTGGCCAGGTGGCTGGGACATACATGAGGTTGCCTGTGGAGGCCCCAGCCTGCTGGGCATCGGCCTGCGCACGTCTGGTTCAGGCACTGAAGGGGAGGCGCCATGCTCAGCCCCCAGCAGCCCCTGGGGCACATCCCCAGCCTGGCCCAAGGACTTGCTCCAGCCTTGCAGTGAGATCTGCACGCCTCTCTCTCTGTCCCTGAGCCAAAGAGGGCAGCAAAATGCCCTTACTGTTGGTGCCTGCGACCCAGCAGCGGGCACTCTCTCTCAGGACTAGTGCCCCTGACTCACCGGCCCGCCCTGGGTAAACGTCCATCCCGTGCTGGGAAACTGTGGGCTGTCCTGTCCGAGGGTACATTTCCATGAGGCCCAGATCAGATTCCCAGAAGAGCAATAAAGGCAGGACCTACGCACGCCCTTGGTCCCCTCTCTCAGGCCCTGTTGACAGAGGGCAGCAAGGCAGAAGAGTGAGCGGGTCGGGGGCTGGAAGGGGCCAGGAGCAGGAGGGCAGGGTCCCTGTATTGGCCTTCGACGAGGACAAAGTTGGCGTTGTCCTTGTCCCTTCACTGCTGCCCACGTGTGGGACCTGGGTTTTCAGCCTGGGTGACTTGAGCAGGCTCCTTCCCACATTCTCTGCCCCCAGCAATGGCCTGTTCCCAGGAACACAGCTCTTTTTGGGGGCTCGGAGGCAGCAGATAAAGAGGACCGTGCACTTTCCTCTTCCCTCCTCCCCTTCCCAGCCCCCGGTCAGCCCGTGGCAGTGGCTGGAGGCCTCTGCCTCTGGAATCTTCCAGCCCTCCTGCTCCCTTGGCCGGGTGTGTTTGTCTTGGCCACTTTCACCTGGGCTCTTCTGACACAGATTTTCTTTCCTTTGCATCCCCAGAAGCTGGCCTCTGTGACGTGGTACACAGAGCGGGTCTTGTTTGCCGTGCGTGAGCGACAGCCTTGCTCCGTGCAGCAGTCCAAGCCCCAGGATGCCGGTTTACTCTTGGGGCCACAGAGACCAGTCATAACAGAGAGAGGACAAGGGTCAGGGCGCTGCGATGGGGCAGGGGAGACCCAGTGAGCAGGGCAGGAGGAGGCAGGCAAGCTTCAGCAAGCACTCAGCATCCCGAGATGATGACCTGGGGGAAGAAAACAGGATTCAACCTGGAAACATCAGGTCCCACACCAGTGGAGGGAGAGGGGAACGGGCCAGTCTCCTGGGAGGCCCTTACCAGGAGAAGGATCCTGCACCCACATCCCTACCTACCCCTTTATTTTCTGTCTGCTTTGGACCCAGGCCCTGTTCCTAATCTGTAACATGGAACTGACTTCTTGAGGTACTTTCCAATTAAAAAAAAAAAAAAAACCTATGACTTAATAGTTTTTTTTTTTAAAAGCACCAATAAAAGGTTATTTGTGCAAAACACAACATTGACATAATGAAGTGTGCCAGGTTGGGGAGGGGTGGAGAGTGGTTTTTCTTCCTGGTGATTTCCAGACCCATGGTAAGGACTAACCTGCTTCTAAATCATAGCTGATCTTCCTTGGGGGGTAAGCCTGAGTGGGGAGGGGTCTTTAAGTTTCCCATGTATGGTCCTCCCAGGAACACAGGGGGAAGGGCAAATACCTGCCCCCCTCACACACACAAGCCCCAGCCTTGCTCTGCTCAGGCACCTGGCCCCTGACCTTGCCCGTGGCCAGCTGGCCCACTCGCCAGGCCTGGGGCCTGCATGGCGCTCCTCTGCTATGAGGGAAACCTAGGGCACACTCAGGTGGCCTGTACCTTCAGGAGTGCCCAGGGATGAGGCTCGGAGGGCTGAGCACAGGCTGAGGAGGACCTGGCCCTTGTCCTCAAGGCTTAGCTCCCCACTGCCCCTTGGGGTGCTCTCCTGGCCACTTCTGTCCCAGGCAAGTTCCACCCTCTTCACCCTGCACCCCAGTGGGGTCACCATCTCTCAATTTTGTTGAGTGTAGCAGGGATTCAGGTCCTTCTCGGTGTGCATACCTGCTCCCTGCCTTGTGCTCTGGCGGAAAACACTGACAGCCAGCTCTGGTCCTTGCAGCCTCGACATGCCAACCCTGGCTTGGCCCAAGAACCCCCGGCTCCTCACCCTCCCACAGCCATTCTGCATCCTCGACACTCCAAGCTGCCCCTCTCTACTTTCAGTCAGTTCTAACAGACTTTGTCTAGTCTACACCCCTTTCTTGATCTACAGTCGGTTCTCTTTATTGGTGGTAGTTATGTTCTATAAAGTTGCCACAAATGTCGAATTAGCAAACATGGAACCATTGCTCCTAGAGGAAATACAGGGTTGGTTTCCTTTAAGCCTCTGATGACATTTCCTCAACTGATCGATACATAACCTTGGTTTTTCTGTGTTTCTGTTTGAAGACAACTTATTTAATATACAGTTAATTCGTTATCATTGAACTCAGGGCCAACAGCACTAGAATTCATACACAGACTTTCTCTGTAAGGCACATTGCAGCCGTCCTGTGCTTAGGAAAGCTAGGCAGCACTGCAAAGCTACACCAGGGGCCATTTTAGAAAGCCAACTCATTAAGATAAAGTACCAAAATGCAAAACAGCGTGGCACTAAATAGACATGACAGGGACACTTATTTTATAGCATGAGACCTGAAACAAGAAGGTAGGGCTCTTCCCTGTCCAACCTCAGGGGAACGTGAGCCTTTGGTAATTCACATTTTTCACAGTTCTGCACACACCCACGAATGACTAAAGCGTTCCAAGTGTTGATTGGGGGGGGGGGTTACAAATAAATTTTAGCTGGTGGCAAAGTTGCAAGAATGGGATCTGTAGCTATGAAGGCTGGACTATCTGTCCCTCCTCTCCCTCCCTCTATTCTTTCTGTTCTTCACTGAACCCTTTAGGTCTTCCCTGTATTCCACCTCCAGTCTGTCTTTCCTTACTTGTTCACACCACGCGCACTTACTGAGCATCAAGCACATGCCAGGGACTGTCCTGGGGACTTTGAGGGCTCCAACAAAACAGGAATATTTATTTGCCAACAGTTTTTTGTTTTGAGATTTTTGGGCTCTGTCCATGTCATTCTGGCTCTACAGAGCTCGAGACATGGTGGTGGGAGACATAGAGAAGGAGAGAACAAGGGATTTTCTGTCACATCATGGAGCTAGAAGCAAGAAAGAACCAGCAAGCAAGGGGATTCAAAGACAAGAGCACAGTCCTAAGACCACGCTCCCAGGGACCCACCTTCTCCAGCCACGCCCCCTGCCTAGGTGACCACCCAGTGAATCCCTTACAATGGGTTTATCCACTGATGAGCTGATGATCCTCATGACTTAATCATATCAACTCAACATTAATGTCTTCAGGGGACATTATAGACCTAACTGTAACACCTCTGGTCTAGGGTATCCGGGAACACAGTGGCAAAGCTCATTGATAAATGGTTGTGTATCCCAGCTCTTCTTCACCCTTGGCCAAGGTCTAGTGGACAGGATATCCTCCTGAACTTGGCTGGAGATGTTTCCCCAAGGACATAGTTCCTGGTCTCAGCACAGCTATAGGCAGCGGGAGTCATCTCTAGGAGAGGGCAAAGAATCACAATGAGGTCCCATCACCAACATAAATGAACAACTCCCAGGGAAGGAGATTCCAGGTAGGGGACCAAGTGAGTTGAAAGTAAAATAAATTCCCAGCCCCCTTAAATCCTATCAGAGATTCACTCTGTAGTGAAGGTAGCCCTGATCCAGAAATCTGTGGCTCTGAGCATACACGTGTGCACGCGCATGCACGCACAAGCATGGCCTCGTGGGCTGCAGAGTGAGAAAAGAATCTCAAGTTGGTTTGGGGTTTCTTCTCAATGTGTCACTCTTGTCTGTAAAGTCTCCACCCAGTCAGGAAAGACTGAGAGAATCTGGGACTCCAGGGTTGAGGGGGAGCCGAAGGTGGGTGTGAAGATGAATCACCTTTTGCACTTGCCCGTGAGTCTTCTGCAGCTCCATACCAAATATAGCATCACACCATTCTTCATTGCTGAGTCTGCAAGGGGAGTCTCCAGGGGACTGGCCCAACACCATGCAGAGGGCAGAAAGCCAAGAAGATGCAGATTGGAGGCTGACTGAATGGAATGAGCTCTGAGTGTGGGGATCTGCACACCTGCACCTTCTCACCTCGCAGCCTCAGTGGCTGGGGCAGGCACCAAGGACCCATAACGATGCCATGTGTGACTCCAGACCACACGAGATCAGAAGGCAAAAACCACTCAAAGACATGAGCATTAAAGTCTATGGTAACCAAGAGTTTGATAAATGGAGACACTGGAGAGGCTCAGGGTGGCAGATGAGGCAGGTGCAGGCAGCCCTGTGACAGGCAGATGTGGCTGTGTGAGCTGGGTCTCTCCAAGTTCCAAGCCTCTCATTTGTACATGGGATAACACTAAGTGCACCCCTCACAGGCTTTTTGGGAGGATTAACTATGTAAGACTAGCAAAGAGCTGGGTATATTGTAAACTTTAGCAAAAATGATGATGCTGATGATGGAGGAATTCTTTTAGCTCTTGGAAATAAAGGCAAATGTGAACTCAAGCTTTTGCTTTTGCAGTCCCTTCTTGCCAGCTGCTCATTTACAAAATGAAAAGGTTCTGCCAAATGAGTCTTAAGATTACTTCTAGAGCTAATGCTTTAGGACTATAGAAGCTTACACATGCTAGGACTTCACATAAATTAATTAATGCCCTGATATGGCCCCAGAAAAGTTCCCTGAAGATACTCAGAGAAGAAATGGGAATAGCCCAGCCAGGATGTAAACGTGTTATGTTACTCTGAATTTTTTCTAATAGTGACCACCTCCTCTCTTTTTTTTTTTTTTTTTTTTTTTTTTTTTTGCGGTACTGGGGATTGAACTCAGGGGCCTTCTACCTCTGAGCTATACCCCCAGCCCTATTTTTTTTAATTCTTTATTTTGAAACCGAGTCTCACTAAGTTGCGGAGTGCCTCACTAGGTAGCTGAGGCTGGCCGCGAACCCGGATCCTCCGGTCTCAGCCTCCCGAATGCTGGGATTACAAGCGTGCACCACCACACCCGGCTACCACCTCCTCTCTTGATCTTTACAGATAAGTGATCTTGCCCAGCATACGAATGGCTTTGCAAACCACCCCCCTACCCAGTCAAATTCCCCCTCTCCCATTGGTGGGTCTACTATACCGACTTGTGTGTGTGTGTGTGTGTGTGTGTGTGTGTGTGTGTGTGTGTGTGTGTGCGTGGCGGGTGCTGGGGATAGAACCCAGGAGCATACTATCTTCTAAGCTACACCTCCAGCCCTATTTTATTTTTTATTTTGAAATAAGATCTCACTAAGTTCCAGAGGTTGGCCATGAACCTGTGATCTTCCTGTCTCAGCCTCCTAAGTACTGGGATTATAAGCGTGCACCACCATGCCTGGCTTCTACTGACTGTTTATCACTTCAGTTTTTTCCTCATATAAATGGAACAAAATTGTATGTATTATTTTGTCTCTATCTTCCTCTCCTCAAATAATGTTTTTAGATTCATATTGCTGTGCACACCAGGGATTGATTTTTCTTATTTCTGAGTAGTATTCTATTGTATAGGTACACTATAATTTGCCCATTCATGAACATTTGTTTTCAGTTTGGGACTATTATGAATAAAGTTGCTATGATTTGCAACAAACATTCTCTTGCTATTTAATGGGGGAGATGTTTTGCAATAAATGGTGTTGGTAGAATGGTAGAATTTTATATCTATTTGGAAAAGAAATAACCTTTACCCTTAGTTTATACTTCACACACAAATTAATTCAAAGTGGATTATAGGCCTGAATTAGGAAGGTAAAATAATCAGTCTTCCATAAGAAAACAGGAAAAAATCTTTGTGACCTTGGAAGAAGCAAGAATTTTTAAAAATATACAAAAGGCATTAACCACTAAAGAAAAGAAAAATTGGACTTTATTAAAATCCTTCCATCAAGACATTAAGAAAATGAACAGATAAGCCAAAGACCAGGAAATATTTATAATACATATACTTAAGTAGTCTTACTCTGAATATTTATTTTAAAAACTCTACAAGTCAATATGAGAGAAATAACTCAATTTAAAAATAGGGAAAAGATTTTAACATATGCTTAACAAGAAATATCTAAAGAGCTACTAAGCCCATGTAGAAAATACCCAACATCATGTAACTGGAACTTTCATTTGTAGCACGTGGAAGGGCAAATTGGTCTAGACACTGAAGAAATATTCAGTAGAGTCTACAAAAGGTAAACAATGTTCTACAGTGCAAGAATTCCACCTTTAGGTTTATAACCTACAAAAGGGAGTATGAATATTCACCAAAAAGTTAAGCACATAAATGTCTAGCAGCTTTATTCATAATACCCAGAATACTTTAACCTAGATTAAATTCAAATGCAATCTTCAACCACAGATGTCAGAGAAAACAGAGCAGCAGAGAGAGAGAGAGAGTCATACAGAGGGCTGGGCTGCGTGCCTCGGTTCAAGAGAGAGACTGACAACATATATTACATATATGTGATCCCTGAATGGGCACTGTTTATCCAGTGAACCTGGAGCAGAAGATGGAGGGGTCCTGATCTGAGCTAGCTAAGTGAGTCAAGTTAACCTCTAATTGAGCCTGAGGGCAATAGCCCTTAACTGCTCCATGACCTCTTGTGTGCATAAACAGACTGTATATACCTTGCTGGAAAGGACAAGGGAGAGAAAGGTGTCCTAACAGAAAAGGCAGGGAGAGCTAAGACTTTGAGGGAAGCATCTCTCTTTTTCTGGCCTTGAGTAGGTATCCACTATCCAACAAGATCCCTAAGCACTGTGGCTTCAGTTTACTGGTCCCAAACCGAAGTAGAGCTGGTTCTGTTTCCAGAGCTAGAACTTCACCTGCCCTCCTGCCTGGCTGTGCATCTTAATGATTCTCCCACAGATATAGCTAGGGAAGAGCTGTGTCAACTGGATTCTAGAAGCCCCTGGATGGAAGTACCATGTTCACACGTGTGGGTTGTATACATTGCACTGCCCGCCCACCAGGATGTCTTTTCTGAAAGCAGCAATGACCTCATCCTAACACAGAATGGACGGGATGTTTGGCAAGGTATTAACAAGTGTGGCCCAGGGCAGGCACTGTGGCTTTAGAACTCCCAGGGAAAGGACACACATGGGGCGTGATCCCAAGGAGTGACCAAGGTTTTACCCAGGAGATATTTGGGTAAACCTCCCACCTCAATACATACACCTTGATTAAACTCTACCTCCTGAAGATAGGGAGCGAATGGGAAAAATCTGTCATTTTTAGTAAGAGGGACTATAGAAAATACTGTTAAGAAGAAAACAGAAGTAAATAGAGTTTGTTCCTGTTTTGCAAGTAAACAGTCCACAGGAAGCCACAAGACTATTTAAAAATCCCATATTGAAGCCAGGTGCGGTGGTGGTGCACGCCTGTAACCCTAGTTACCCAGAGGCTAAGGCAGGAGGATATCGAGTCTGAAGCCAGTCTGGATAACATAGAGTTATCTCTTTATTTATCTTGTCAATAAATAAATGAAATTAGCCAGGCATGGTGGCACACGCTTGTAATCCCAGCATTTGGGGGGCTGAGACCGGAGGATCCGGGTTTTCAGCCAGCCTCAGCTACTTAGTGAGACACTCCGCAACTTAGTGAGACCCTGTTTCAAAATAAAGAATAAAAAATAGGGCTGGAGGTGTAGCTCAGAGGTAGAATGCCCCTGAGTTCAATCCCCAGTACCAGAAAAAAAAAATGAAATTTTCTTAATCCCGTATCAAAAGTCCAGGAAGATGTGAACTATGGCTTCAAAGAAGTAGCTTCTAAAAAATGAACCCATTTGGCTCAGCTATTGAAAGTACAAGTCATTGTAGAAAAAAACAGTGTCTTGTCAAAGCTGGGAAGTGTGTCCACACAAGCACAGACCAGAAACACGCACAGACAAAAAGAGCTGGCATCCCAACCCAGCAGGGCCCTGCTGTGTAGACCACCCCAGTGCACCGTGCCTCTGCTACCCTCCACCCCCAAGGTGCTGTACATTTTTCTTCTAAGTGCATTCTGAAATGGAAGTTCCTCTTGTAGAAATGCTTAATTATCTCATACACATGCTTTTCTATTATGACCTGCCTTGATAAGGTTAGTGAAAAACATGATTCTAGGAACTTCTTATAAGAGACATCCCAAACCAAAAATGCAAGCCATTCCAAGTTGGTGAAGAAGCCGCCCTCCCCTTGTGGAAATCAAAGTCTAGGGGAGAAATGATGTAGCTCAATGGGGGAGCCTAAACTCAGTTACTGTGGAGTGTGTTAAATACTCAGATTGAGGAGTAGCAGGAAGGCTTCCAAGGACCTAGTCCATGAGCTGCATCTTGATCCAGAAGAAGAGGAAGGGCATGCCTGGTGCAGGAAGCCCCGTGTGCAAAAGTTCTGGAGAGGAAAGAATTTAGCGATGGCCAGGGACTTGCAGGAGGGAAGTGCGTGGGTGAGAGAGAAAGCCAGAGTGGGAGGCAGGTGCCGGACCTTAAGGAGACTTTGAATTTCACTCTGAAGCCACCTGCATAGGCATTGGATGAACAGCGGACCAGAGGGCTTTCATGTTGTCATGACCCACCCCTCACTCATCAGTGACAAACTCATTCGCACACCAAGGGAGGCACTGAAAATAGATTTAACTGTCTTCTTCATTCTCAAGAGGAGAGGAAGAAGAGATTGCTCAGTGAGTGACATCACGGAGCATGTGGAGAAGGTCCAGCACTTCAGAAAGGTGGAATCGGGGAGCAATCCCAAGAATAGGCTGCCCTGGGAGGAATAATGGGAAGCAAAACCGTATCCCAGAAGTGGTCAACATCTGGGATTAATCGGCCCCAGAGATGGTGAGGAGGCAAACAAAAATAGGTTCCAGGAGGGTTTTGATAATTTCAGGGGTGGGAGAGTCACAGTGATTATTAGGGGAAGCTGGGATGTTTGGGACTTGTGCCTGACCATCTGAGGCTGGAGTCCTGCAGGGTGGCATGCTTTCCCACCAAGCCTTGCAGACAGGGTAGACCAGGGTTGGGCCAGACTGACCACGCATCCAACCCAGCCCGGCACCACTGGGGCTTCCTGCTTCACTGGCCTCAAGCTGGGGTGACCCTCGCTGTAATAATGATGGGGAAGCAGGACTCAGGGTCAAGCGCTGTGCAGCTCATCCACTCCCCCCTTTAGTGCTGACCCGATCTTCCCATCCCCACTGTACTCAGATGTGCCAACCACCCTCAGGCCCAAGAAAGTTCAGGCAATGTAGTGAGACTCTCTGCAACCTAGTAAGACCCTATTTCAAAACAAAAAATAAAAAGGGCTGGGGTATTGATCAGAGGTAGAATAACCCTGGGTTCAATCTCCAGCACCCCCCCCCACACACACACAGATGATAAGGAAGAAGAGAACAGCCCAGCGTGGTGGCACATGCCTGTAATCCCAGTACTCGAGAGGCTGAGACAGAAGGATCAGAGGTTCAAGGCCAGCCTTAGCAACTTAGTGAGGCCCTCAGCAACTTAGTGAGACCCTGTTTCAAAAGTGAAAAATGAATTAGGTCTGGGGGTGTAGTTCAGAGGGAGAAAACCCCTGGATTCAATCCCTGGTACCACAAACAAACAAACAATAAATAAACATATAAATGAATGAATGAATGAATGCTGAGAATAGAGGACAAAGAAATGGCAACAGAACTATGGCTACAGGTAGCGGTCATCATCATGGCAGAATTGATAGCTGAAATCAAGCCACAGAGAAAAAGTTAGCAAAGAAGATAGAGTGGAGGTGACAGTGAGTGGACGTGGGGCTGAAGAGAGTGGAGACCCAGTGATGGAGAAGGAGAAGCAGTCACTGGGAATGAGACTGGAGATGGTGGGGCGGGGGAGGGGGAGAGGCAGTGGAAGCACGGATGGAGCACTGGGGGCAGAGGCGAGGTGTGAACGGGAGCGGAAGCAGCGGACCAGAGATGGTGGAGGTGATGTGGGAGATGAAACCAGTGGCTATGAACCATCACTAGATGGAGGGGATAATGATGCGGGAGGATGCTGGTCGTAATGAAGGCAAAGGTAGAAAAGACAGAGACTTTGGAGAGGTGGCAGAGGTGATTATAGTGGAGGCAGTGGTTTCGGTGGAAGTGGTGGATAAAGGAAAAGGAAGCCAACAGTGACCTAGAGCGGTCAGGGAGGGACTTCTGTAATGTGTATCTTGAACCAGAAGGTACAGGACTCAGAGAATTTAGGTAGAGGGCGTGGACGAGGGCATTCCAAGCCAGCGCATCATGAGTGCAAATTTGCAGGGGGCAGAACAAGTTGGATGTATCTGTGGGACAGAGAAGAGAGCGTCCTGGCTAGAGGGGAGGACGGACATTGAACTTGTGTGGGAAGCAAGTTGGAACCAGGAGAGTAACTGCAGACAGGGGAGCGCAGATTCTGGGGGGCAGCAGAAGACTCCTTGGGGATCGTGAGCAGGAACAGCCGCTGTGAAGGAAGACAGGGTTGTGAGCAGTCTGGACATGGAGAGTGGAGCTCTGGGAGAGGGGACATCCAGCCCAGAGGCTGTGGCACCTGTCACTGTGCAGTGACAGCTAGGTTTTGGCAGTGAAAGTGAGCAGCTCACTTGAGTGACCTCAGTTGATACTTCAAAACCAGCCTGGTGGGAAAAACACTGAAATGTTTTTCTCCGTGTGTGTGTGTGTGTGTGTGTGTGTGTGTGTGTGTGTGTGTTGGAGAGGTACTGGGGATTGAACCCAGGAGCATTCTGACTCCGAAATACACCCCTAATCTTTTTATTTTGAAACAGGGTTATGCTAAGTTGCTGAGGTGTCTCACTAAGCTGCTGAAGCTGGCCTCCAACCTGCGATCCTCCAGTCTCAGCCTCCCAAGTACTGGGATTACAGGTACCTGCTCTGATTCTATCATTCTTTTTACATGTGTGAGTGGACTTTCTTCAGTTAAAAAAACAA
This sequence comes from Graphiurus murinus, assembly GCA_004027655.1. Lineage (NCBI taxonomy): Eukaryota > Metazoa > Chordata > Mammalia > Rodentia > Gliridae > Graphiurus > Graphiurus murinus. The sequence continues at coordinate 40,344 of PVLC010002440.1, read as the reverse complement.
CAAAAACTTTCCCTCCTCTCTTTTGTTTCTCTGATTGTCTTCCCTCCATCTCTCTCTCCCTCTATTTATTTATGGAGGATCTCTCCATGAGGTTTTTTTGATTCATAGGATTACAATTAATTACCACTTCGTGATTCAGCTTGAGTTGGGGCACATTTGTTCAGAGGAAGCTCCGTGTCCTTTTGACATAACTCAGAAGAACCTGCAAGCTCATCTCCCATGCCTCTGGCTCCATCCAGATCTGCATCATCATTGCTCCCAGAGACCTCAGTCCTCAGGAACTAAGTCTCAGCTCTAGGAATACCCATCACTCCTGCTGTACTTGTGGTACTGCCTCTGGGCCTCTCAGGGCACAGACAGAAAATGAACTTTTTAAAACTATATATTTATATTAAAATTTTAAATTCAAGTTTAATATTGTTAGTTTTATTTACAATAGTTCTCTTCCTCCTCCTCCTTCTCCTCCTCCCCCTTCTCCTCCTCCTCCTCTTCCCCCTTTTGTACTGGGAATTGAACTCAGGGAATTCTACCTCTGAGCTACACCCTCAGCCCTTTGTATTTTCAATTATTTTTTAAAAGGGTCTTGCTAAGTTGCTGAGGCTAGCCTTGAACTTGTGATCCTCCTATCTCAGCCTCCCAAGTGCTGGGATTTCAGACACTTAGAACTGTGCCTAGCTGCAAAATTTCTTTTATATTTGTACCTGTTTTACACGGAAAATCTTGGTTCCTAATATAATTGATATATTTACTTATTTGCTTTATTTTACACCAGTAAAATAGTTTTAAGATTACAATACTAACACTCTAGTAATTAACCTACTAAGTGAAACTTGAAATTTCTTTGCCATTGCTGCTCTCCTTAGAACATATCCCCCTCTAGTCATAATATTATGTTAAAAAGTTATTTAAGGTCATTATTTTTTCCATGAAGTAAGATTGCCAATTTAACATGCAGATAAGTTTGTTTGCTTCTGTTTGTGTTCATTTTTAGTGTTTGCTTCCCCCCTTTTATTTAACTTTATTTTCAAATACATAAAACCTTTCTATAGTTCAAAAGTTAGCATTATATAAAAGGTGTACACAGAAAAGACTTCCTATCATCTTTTTCCTTGCACCCTATTCATCTCCTTCTCTTCTCTGCCTAATAATGTAATTATCTTTTTTTAGTTTCTGTTTTGCGAACTAAGGAAATCTATGTGCTATTGTTTGCATTTATTTTTCACACAAAAGGTGGCCCTGTGTACTCACCCATTCTCTATCTTGATTGTTTCACTGAACAACATAACCTAGAAATCACTACACAGGTGCTCTTAGAAACTTGCACCGTATCTGTGATACAGATGACAAATACACCCCCAGGGTCACTTGTCTTTCTTATGCTGCCTTCTGTGACAGGGTTTTTTTCTCTGGAGGAAGGAGGAAAGCAAGAGGTAAAATCCACCATGCTTCCTCAGCGGTGACCCCAGGATCTCAGGGCGCCCCTCTCTTCTCGGGCCAAGAACTCAGCCTGGATCAGATGTGTGAATATGCGGGGACTCTTGAGACAGAGAGCCATGGAGACCATGTGAGGGTGGTGACGCCCACCACCACACCGCCTCCTCCCCCAGAGCTGAGGGTCAGCCGTCCCTGGAGAGAGGCCCGGGCAGGCCCCTCTGCAGCCTGGTTTATCCAGAGGCTGTGAAATTCCTCCTGAGCTCAGTGGGTTGTGGCATTTGACTCACCCTGAGCAGAACATTCCAGACTTCGCCCAGAGGGAGGCCAGCTTGAGAGGGGAAGAAGCCAGGATCCTGAGCCAGTCCTGAGTGGGGCCCCTGCTGACTCTCCAGAATGGGGGCCTTCCTGTGAAGGCCAGATACCCTAACTCTAGGACTAGGGGGGCTAGAGCTCCCAGCGGCTTTGGTGGACTCTAAGTATTTGAAATATGGAAACTAACCCAGCGCTGACCACGCTTATAAGAGTTGATCTATGTTGGCATTCATACTGGTGGGATATTGGCAAGTTGAATGACTCCATCCGGAGGTGTCCAGAATGTTCTCGGTGCTTTCTGTGTGCCCTCTCATTTGATTCTCAAAGCAGCTCTGCAAGGTAGTTGCTCATCTGAGGAAACCAAGGCTTAGAGGGAGACGGGAGGCCCGCTTTTAGCATCTGCCTCCTCTCTCTTTTCAGCCATCAGAGTGATTTCTCCCACACCAGAACTTGTTCCTTGCCAGAAATTCACAAAGGCCAGGACATGAACACCTCTGGATAGCTTCTCTAAGGAGAGAAAGAGAGATCAATATTCATTGAATGGCTAGTCAGCTTAAAGCTTTACATAAATTATCCTTTTTAGTCCTTGTTATAAACTAAACATTTTCGTCCCCTCTCCTTCAAGCTCATATGTTGAAATCTTAAGTCTTACTTAGGTACAATGGTGCATGCCTGTTATCCCAGTACTTGGGAGCCTGAGATAGGAGGATCACAGGTTCGAGGCCAGCCTTAGCAATTTAGGGAGACCCTCAGCAATCCTATTTTATAAAAAATAAAATAGGATTGAGGGTATAGCTCAAGGATAGAATGCCTTGGGGTTCAATCCCCAGCACAAAAAAAAAAAAAAATGAAATCCTAATCCTTAGTGTGATAGTATTAAGAGGTGGAACCCTTGAGGGATAATTAGGCCACGTGGGTGGAACTCTCATGAATGAAATTAGTGCCCTTCTAAGAGGAGATAGGAGAGAGATGATAATTTTTCTCTCTCTTGGCCATTTGAGGATACTTAGAGAAAATCACCGTCTGCAAATCAGAAAGAAAGCCCTCTCCAGATCATGATATGTGGTGCCTTGACCTTGGATTTCCACCCTCCCAAACCGCCAGAAATAAAAGACTGCTTATTTACCCCTCCATGCTATTCTGTTATAGGGTCCTCAGAAGGGCAATGCCAAATGCCTCATCAGTAGCTCCACTGCAGAGATGAAGACACAAGGGCCTGGCCCCGAGGGAACTTCCCGAGAGCACTCCGTGAGTGGAGAGCTGCCCCCAAAAGCTTGTCCTCTACAGTTCTGAAGGCTCTGTCTCCCAAGGCTGAGCACCCCTCCAAGGACGCTCCCACGGCTTCAGAGCCAGGAAGACCCGTCTCATCAACAAGCGGCTGTGTTTCACTGGCCAGCCATTCCCCTTTGCCACTCTTTCTGGAAGCAGAAATGTGGCGGCTAAGGGTAGACTCTGGTGTCACGTCAAGTGAGTTTGAGTCCACTTCCTGCTGTGTGAGCTTGGAAGAGTTAAACTCTCAATGCCTCTTTCCCCCTATGTAAAATGTGGACAAGGTGGTTCTGTTGTAAGTATCTCTCTTGATGGGCTGTGATAATAAAGCAAGATCATTTGTCCTGCTAGAGAATGTAGTGTCATACTGACTACACACCGTCCACGGTTACCCCCTCCAGCCCCTCCAAATGGGGTTAGGGCCCTCTCCTCTATGCTCCCCAGAACCCCAACGATGTGTGGCATGCACTCATCTCTGGGCATCATCAAAAACCTGCAAATCGCCAGGCATGGTGGTGCACGCTTGTAATCCCAGCACTTGGGAGGCCGAGACCTAGTGAGGCACTCTGCAACTTAGCGAGACCCTGTTTCAAAAATAAAGAATAAAAAATAGGGCTGTGGATATAGCTCGGAGGTAGAATGCTCCTGAGTTCAATCCCCAGTACTGAGAAAAAAAAAAACCTGCAAATCACCCCTAGCAGACCATGAATATTTTCAGGACATTCTCACTCCCTATCAGCAAGAACAACACCTGGCTCGCGGTACATAAAGAAGGAGTGAACTCCAAGTGACCATTAGGCATTTTTTAAATTTTAAAATGCCAACCGTTCCCACTGGGAAAGTTCAAGATCATTTGGAGCAGGGGCCGGGTCTGGTTCCTCAAATGCAGCCTCACTGAATCCGTAAGTATCCGGCCTCCCCGGGGGAGCAAGCTCATTGGCATGGATAAATTCTCATCTGTGGTTTTTTAAAATCAGTGCTTCTTTGTGTTTCCCTCACAGTGCCGCGCACACAGTAGGAGCTCAATAAATAGGTGTTTATTTATTGAAGTGCTCCAGAGTCTCTGCCTCTGCAAACAGAAACCAGAACCTGAGGCTCCTCCCTTGCAGGAGGCCGTGGTCCATTGGAGCAGACAGATGACCATTCACCGGCCTGGGCCTCTGGGATTGCTGTCCTGGCTCCGCACAGGGCTGCTGAAAGGGGGCCATTCTCTCATCTGAGTGGAGCCTCAGACACTTCACAGTGGGGCTTCTTTTTTCAACTGCCTCACTTGACCTTTGGGCTCAGCAGGCAATGAGCAAAGCCCAGGAAAGTCCTGCAGCAAGGGGCCGTCCACCAGCCCACGGCTCCTCTGTGACCCTGGACTTCCTGGGACCTTGGAGATGCCCCAAAGACTGCAGTATAAAATATATATATATATATATATATATATATATATATATATATAATATGTATTCTATATATTCTCTTCTTCCCTGTTGAGTGGGGGCCTTGTGTCCACAAGAAGTTAGGGGGCTCCTTCCTGAGACCACAATACCCTTTTTCCCTCTCCTGCACCATGGCAAGTGAGGACAGTCAATTATCCCGATTGGTACTGGTTGGCAAGCACCCACCTGGTACTAGTACCAGCCAAGCACAGTACCCCTTCCTCCTGGACATGGCTCCACCTCTGCAGACGGGGTACTTGGGAAGGGAAGGTGCTGCTGGTCAGTGATCCAGAATCTTATGACCCGTGAGTCAGTGGGAGGTGACTGGTGGGGAGGGAAGGATAGGGTACAGCAGGGTGGAGTTTCAGGGGACAGGGAAGATATAATAGAAGAGACCAGGGGCTCCCGAGACTCCAGCCCAACTGTTCCATCTCTGGATTTTGGTCCCTTACCCCAAACCTCTAGCATTTTCTTTCTTTGTTTTTTTGTTTTGTTTTTGTTTTACAATGCTGAGAATTGAATCCAGGGGTATTCTCCCTCTGAACTACACTCCCTTCTTATTTTTAAACAGGATTTTTTTCTAGGCTGCTGAGAGTCTTGCTAAGTTGCTGAGGCTGATCCCAAACCTGTGATCCTCCTGTCTCAACCTCATTTAATAGAGACCACACAGACATAGCACCACGATGCCACCAGAGGTGGATACGATTGTCAAGAGTTTAGGTTCTGAGGTCAAAGAGGCCTAGCTTCAAATTCCTATTTGCTAGCCGGGCGTGGTGGCGCACGCTTGTAATCCCAGAATTTGGGAGGCTGAGACCGGAGGATCCGGGTTCGAGGCCAGCCTCAGCTACCTAGTGAGGCACTCCACAACTTAATGAGACCCGGTTTCAAAATAAAGATTAAAAAATAGAGCTGGGGGTATAGCTTGGAGGTAGAACGCCCCTGAGTTCAATCCCTACTACTGCAAAAAAAAAAAAAAAAAAAAAAAATTCCCATTTGTTAAATGACTGGGACAGGGAAAGCTCTGGACCCAACACCTAGTGAGTGCCGAGCAAGGATTGGCCACCATAACTATCAAGTCAAAGACAGGCGCATAGGGGCGGCAATAAGTTGTCCTGTTGGGCTGAAACTCCAGGGAGAAGCATCACAAGAAGTAGTTCTAAAGAGAGATTGAAAGCCATGCTGTGCAGGGCTGTGGGAAGTTTACACTGACCTCAGTGGTCCTGCAGAGACATTGAAGGTTTGTGAGCGGGAGACAAATGTGAACAGAGCCAGTATCAAGAAGCAAGATAAGATTGGAGCTGGGGGGTAGAAGATTCTGCAAGAAAATGTAATGTAGACCCCTTCTCCCACCCTCTCATGATGGACCTATCCGGGCACCGCTACAATTGTGGTGGGAACATTCTGCCCACAGACACGGCTGCCTTGAGGATCACCCTGTCCACATACCGCAGAATGTTTTCTGTTCCCTACACTTCCACTGTTCCCATAACAATATCTGCTTCTGCTAGCCACCCCTCCCATCCCTACTTAACTGTTAGTCCCTGTATTTTCCTATAAAGCCTATACTTGCCCAACAGCAGGTAGACTGAAGTTTGAGTGTGTGGGGGGTAGGTACTGGGGATTGAACCCAGGGGCATTCTACCTCCGAGCTATACCCCTGGCCCTATTTTTTATTCTTTATTTTGAAACAGGGTTTCACTAAGTTGTGGAAGACCTCACAAGTTGCTGAGGCTGGCCGCAAACCTGCGATCTTCCTGTCTCAGCCTCCCAAGTACTGGGATTACAAGCATGCGCCACCACACCCGGCTTGGACTGAAGTTTTTTTCAGGCACCATCCCTGCATCCCTTAACCCACCTCCATCCCCATCCCTGCATAGCTTAATAAACTCCCCTGCTTGGACTCTCTGCCTGTCTCCAGACCTGTGTGCCATCACCCTCTCCCAAACCTGCCAGATTCAGTCTGTGGTCTTGTGTTCAGATCATTCCAGTGCCAGTACCCCCACCTGGCCACCTCTAGCCTGTTCAGCATCAGATTTTCTGCATAGGATCACAGCTTTTTTTTGGAAGGGGGGGGTTTGTTTTCTGTCCTCTGGATGTGAATGTGAAATCGTGCTCAAACTTGCTGAGTAAAAATAACAGGACTTAGAAAGAAATAGCAGGCCTGCTGCCCTGGTCCCTGATGGGCCGGGCTGGATTTAATGCTGGGCTGGAGGAAGGGCCTAGCTTCCATTATTTCTTCTCACTGCCCTGGGATTTCGACCCCCCCCCCCCGCCCCCAGCACTCTCTGCCAGTCTCTGATAAGGAGTCCTTAGTGAGCAAACGGCACAAGGCTGGCCCTCTTGGTGCACCTGTTGTATTTACTGTGCAGTGAGGGAAAGCTGAGGTCACAGTGGCAGCAGTGAGCGGTGGGCACTGCAGGCAGCCAGAGACAGGAGGGTAGAGACCCGGCCTGCCTCGATTGCATGGGCTTTTTGCGCTTGGAACTGTGTCTGGCAGACCACAGGCGCCCAATAAATGGATGCTGAGTGGAGAAAGGAGAGGAGGGATGAACTGGCCCCAGGAGTGTGATAAGCAGGTCAAATCTAAGGACTATCCCGTGGGGTGGGGGACCTGGAGCCCAGGAGTGCCTTGCTGCCTCTGCCCTGCTCTGCAGATGGGAGGGGGCAGGTATTGGAGGGAGGGGCACCTTGGCAGAGGCGGGGCAGTAGGTCTAGCGTCCATCCCCAACGGAAGTCCAGGCACCTGCAGGCTGTCTGAGCCCCAGTCCCACCAAGGCATGCCCAGGGTTGGCCCAGTACTGCATCAAAACAGCCCAGGGGAAGGTACAAGGCGCTGTGTCCACCTCTGCCCTGCCCCAGCACCCTGGCAGCCCGCCCATGTCCCCCGCAGAGGTGACATGATAAGGGCACCTTTACCACCTCTGTAGGTGGGGATGTTCAGGACACAGCCTGAGAACCCCACGGGCTGGGCCCCTGGAACCCTGGGCAGAGCCCCCTCCCCTTGCAGGAGCTCAGCAGCCGCAGCTCATCCCCTCCCTGCGCCGGCGGCGGACAGGCCCCTGGAGGTCCGGAGCCCGGCACGCATCCCGGGCGGCAGAACAGGGCGGACTTTGTGCGAGTCCCCAGTCCCCGCGCCTTGCAGCCCGTCCAGCCCGGCCCGCGGATTCCTGCGGCCACGAGTCCTGGCAGCCTCCCTCGGCCCTCGCTCTGCTCCTTCTCCGGGAGCAGATCCCGGAGGGGAGAGAAGCGCTCTGAACAGCCACCTCCAAGAGATGCACATCCTCCACCAAGTGAACAGGTCGCCAGGATTTGGGCGCACGCGCAGAGGCAGACAGGAGCCCACTTTAATGTCCATTCCCCAGACGGAGGGGCAGGATGAACTTCCAGTGCAGGGCTGGGAGGTGCTGGGGTCCCTCCTGCCCCCGCGCCCCTCCCCGTGGACCTCAGGAGCCAGGGGCCTGCATACCAGGGACACCTGTGTCTGAAACCTGCTTGCTCTGGGGTACTGGGGCCACCATCTGTATGTGGAGATCACAGCAGGGACAAGCCAGTGGCCAGCTCAGGACGGTCTCTACGCTTTTCACCCCAAGACCCCAGTCTCAAGCCACACCTGCCCAGTGCACCAGGACCAGGGCAGAGCTCCTCGGCCCCTCTCTCAGGACCTGGTGCAGGACCTCACCTGAAGCCTGACCCTCAGGGGTCAAGGTGATCTTGGGAAGGGAGTTGCTGGAATGTTCTCTGGGCATTCTCACACTCTGCTAGACAGTATCTATAAAATGGAGTGTGACCTTTCAGGAGGGCAAGTTGGAAACACCTGGCAAGGTCTTCAAAATGGTTCTACCTCCTGACCAATCATTTCAAGGAATTTATTCCCAAAAAGGAAGTTTTCTTCTTCTTCTTCTTCTTCTTCTTCTTATTATTATTATTATTATTATTATTAGTGCATTGTAATCATACATTGTGATGAAATTCAGGGTGGTAGAGGCACACATGCGCACAGCACTGGGTGAGCCCTTCCCCAGTTCCCACCCCACTCCCTCTCTCTCCCTTCCCAGCTTCCCTTGTGATTGGCTTGGATAAATTTGTGTATGTACAACATGTCCATTGAGGTGCTCCTCTCTGCAAGTCCTTCCTCCTGCCTCCTTCAGATGGGTCACTTCTCTCACTCCACTAAGTTCTCCTCCTCCGAAAAGGAAGTATTAAAGCACACAAAGATGTCCAACACAATTGGAAACAAATTCATGGCTAACAATAAACTATTATGTAGATGTTACAAATGATGGGCACGAAAAAATGGTCATGATATATCAAAAAGTGGGGAAAATGTAGGGTACACAACTGTTATGTTTTCAGTTTAAGAGCTCTGAGGGATCCTGAGGAAGCCAGCATTCTGAAAACCTGATACTAAGAGCCAAACTAACGGGAAACCAGGATTTCCAAACCAGATTTTCCATGCTCATGCCCAGTATCAAATACCCCAGGGTTTTCTTGACGACCCAATGAAATAATACTGGCTGGCGTTTACTAAGGATTTATGATTTCAAGGGAAATTTTTTTCAAAACTAGAATAAGACAGTAGAAGGCATAAAAGAGGAGTGATAGATGCATAGGAAAAGCAAGATAAATAAAAATATACAGTATGATGGTAAAAAATAACTATGCCAGTAATTATTCCAAGTGTTAAAAGCCTAAGCTCAACATTAAAAAAAAAGTTTCCCAGATTTGGCTTTAAAAACAGATACCTAATATAAAAGGTGATAGAATTATAAGGAATATAGAAACTTCCAACCATGATATATGGTATTTATGAGAGAACAACCCCGAAAGAGAAAGATTGAAAATAAAAGACTGAAAAAGATATACCTAGAAATACTAACTAAAAACAGCTGCTGTACCTATATTAAACTTTAGGATAAAAAATATTATTGACAATATAAAGAACCACAATTATAAAAGGAATACTTTACTAAGAAGCTTTAAGAATTGTAAATCTGTATGCACATAATAAGCTTTGTATTCAAATTTATAAACCAAAAGATGGTAATGGAAGACTTTTTTTTTTTTTGCAGTACTGGGGATTGAACTCAGGGGTATTCTACCTCCGAGCTAGACACCGAGCCCTATTTTTTATTCTTTATTTTGAAACAGGGTCTCACTAAGTTGCGGAGTGCCTCACTAGGTAGCTGACGCTGGCCGAGAACCCGGATCCTCTGGTCTCAGCCTCCCAAATACTGGGATTGCAAGCGTGTGCCACCACGCCCGGCTCAGAAGACTTTTATTATACCTCTCAGTGATTGAGATATCAAGAGGACAAAAGTTTAATGAGGACAGAGAGTATTTGACTAATATGATTAAGCTTAATGTATGGACATACATAAAACTATGTGCCCAGCCAGGTGCAGTGGCACACACCTATAATCCCAGCAAGATTGAAAAAGGAAGATTGCAAGTTCAAGGCTAGCCTTGCAAACTTAGCAAGACCTTGTCTCAAAATAAGATAAAAAGAGCTGGGGGTATAGCTCACTGGTAGAACACCCCTGGGTTTGACCCCTAATACTGAAAAAAAAATATTAAAATGATGTACACAACATTTAGAGAAGTACTTCTCAAGAACACATAAAACTTTGCAAAAGTTATGCTAGGCACAAAGAAAATCATACTAGAAGAACAAAATTAGTGTCACATAAAGCATGTATCTGAATGCTGGCAATTAAGACAGGAGTCAAGAACTAAAAGGTATCTAAATATAATATACATTTGAAAATTTTAAAACAAATTTCCAGAAATTGTATGACCTAAAGAAAAATACAATTAAAAGTTAGAAAATATTTAGACCTGAAGGACAATGAAAATCCTATGCAACCAAACTCCTTGGATACCTTTCCCCTCCCCCTTCCTTGCTAACCCTTCAGTCCTAAGCCATCAGGTGGACAGAACAAGGTAGGCGACAGGTGCCCTCTCAAAGGGGTGGCTGGAACCAGGAATGCAACCTATGAGATTTGAGGAGCAGTCCACACAGGGGCCGGGCATGGAGGTGAGACCTTAAGCCAGGTGAGCGGGCATCTGTGCAGGAAGCTGCGTGGAGACCACCAGGAACCTCACACACTACCTCAATTCTAGACCAGCACCAATCATGTTGGCATTGCCCATTCCTCCTCTGTGTGTCCTTGGCTGTCTGCCTTCTTAGCATGTGGATCCATCTGCCTTATAACCAGCTCTCAGTCACTGTGACTGCCCCCCCGCCACACACACACACAAAGAAAAAGTAGGCAGGTGCTTTTCTTACTCTGGTTGGTCTCTGACATTCTCTGCTAAAGCTTTTGTACTTTACTTGAAACTTTTCTGTAACTTGGAGATTGTATTTAAAAGTTCATCAAAAAGCTGGGGGCAGTGGTGCATGCTTGTAACCCTAGTACTTGGGAGGCTGAGATAGGAGGATTGCAGGTTCACGGCCAACCTCAGTTACTTAGTGAGGTCCTCTGCAACTTTGTGAGACCGTGCTTCAAAATAAAGAATGAAAAATAGGGCCGAGGATGTAACTCAGAGGTAGAATGCCCCTGGGTTCAATCCTCAGTACCGAAAAAAAAAATCATCAAAAAATGAAACTTAGGAAATGCAGCTAAAGCAGTAAAGGTACATTTGTGGTCTTAAATGCTTGATGGAAAAACTCATCTTTTTAAAAGTGGCTCTCCCCTTTATATACTTTCAGTATTGAACTCTTGAAGGAGCTGTCAATCTTGAGATGCTGCTGTGCCAGGGCTGTGACTCTCCCGGCGGGGCTTTTGTAGGCCCCCAAACCAGGCACCGGGGCCACTGCCAGCTCTCACTGTGAGGTGCATGTTGAGTCCACTAGAAACAGTCTGTCTTGTCGATTATGAAATAGGATGATCAGGATTTAATTCATAACTGTCAAGTGTTTTAAAAGTTAGGGGTCAGTAATTTGTTCTACTAGAATGGAGAGAAGGTGTAAACAATTTTATTCTGTAGGCTTTTTATTCGATTATGTAAAAACTAATCTCCAGGATTTATAAAAGGATCATTAAATATCAGCAAAACATCAAGCTCGAGAGTGAAAACTGGACCAAGGATATGCGCATGCAACTTACGGGAAAGGAAAGCGGGGTGTTTGCAAGCTGGAAAGATACTCTGCCTACCGGAGAGGGGGTGCAAAAGAAAACCCCAGTGCTGACACCTCCGCTCCCTGCCAGGTGTCCCACGCCACACTCAGGACCCCACCACTGTCACCCCCTACCCTTTTCTGTCCCATCACTGGCCACAGCCCCACAGCAGCCTGACCTTGCTTCTGCCCCCCTAAGTGCCAATGCCCGCCTAGCTCTCCATTCATGGTGTGTGCCATTGGAGCCATTTGGGTCCCCAGGAGTCAGACGCCCACCTCCTGCTTCTCTAAGTCACATACTTAGGGTATTCGTATGACTGGGCTCGGGCAGGTTTGAGCTACAGGCAAATACTGTGGTTAGTGAGATGAGGGTCTCCTTCACCCCCAACCCTGTTGCTGAGCCTCTCACCATGGAGGTCCTCCTTGCCCCATGTTAGATTTTCCTCCGAGTCCTCAAATATTTATTCCTTTTGCAATTAAGTGTCTATGGGCTTCCTCACCCCATTCCTGTATGTCTGACCCTCCAAGTGCTGAGGCAGTTTGAGGTCATTCCTAGGAGGCTGTCCAGCCCCATAAGTATCAAGGGGTGCCACGTATCATTCATGGCTCTATTTTTATTTCCAAGAGAGAAGGGCAAAAATTAGTAACTTTTTTCATTAAGGTGGAAAGTGAAAACAAAGAACTTTGGTATAAGCACGTTATGATGGCATTTGAGTCATGTGGTCCTGCTGAGAGACCTGATGTGTCATCTTGGCTACAGTCCACCTATAACATGGCTGCTACAACTCTCTTATGCCTCTGGTACAAAATTCAAGGAGGAGAAGAAAGCTAGTCAAGAAAGGCAAGCTTCTTTCTCATCTGGCTGGCAACAAAGCCATGATGTAAGATTGGTGGACGTGGCCAGGTCACAGGAAGGCAGAAGCTGGACGGGGGGAGGGGGCTCAGGTTCCCACCAACAGCAGGATGTGCTCTTAGACGTCAAAGATCTGGAGACAACGAATCCTGCTGAAATCCCTCCAGAAAAGGGGGAGTGGTCTGACAGGACTGAGCACGGGTGTCCCCAGCGTCAACGTCTCCAGCTCACATCACAGGACGGGGCCAACCAATACTCTTCATCAATATCTGTTGAGCAAGCTGGGTCCAGGTATGGTGGCACACCCTTGTAATTCCAGTACTTGGGAGGCCAAGACAAGAGGATCATAGGTTCGAGGACAGCTTCAGCAACTTAGTAACTTAGTGAGACTCTCAGCAACTTTGCAAGACCCTGCTTCAAAAAAAAACAATAGAACTGGGAGAGTATAGTTTGGGGGTAGAATCCCCCCCATTCATATATATATATATATATATATATATATATATATATATAGAGAGAGAGAGAGAGAGAGAGAGAGAGAGAGAGAGAGAGAGAGAGAGAGAGAGAGAGAGAGAGAGAGAGAGAGAGAGAGAGAGAAAGTGAATTTTTCATTTACTGAAATATTTATTAAAAGCTTCATTTGAATGTGGTCTTGACCTATTAGCTTTATTTTATGACTTGGAATGACATTTCTATATTTTTACAGGAAGGTTACATTTAGAATCTAGCTACCATCAGAAAAAATAGCTTTTTTTTGTGAATCTAAAAATTCTCACGCTTCTTTTCAATTCAAGGCTGGAAATGACATTTCTCTAAATGGTTTCTTTAAAAGCAGACATAAATCAGTACCACTTACTGGCTACGAAAACACTGAAGCAACTAACGGATTAAAAGTTATTTGCAGATTGTAACATGCTAAATTTATCCTTAAAATCCACTTGGGTCACCAAATATGGGTTTCTCTATAGTACTGAAAAATAAAGTTATTTTTAAATTTAATGTAACCCAAATGTCCATGGCTCCCTCATCCCTCCTCATTCTTTCCTTTTTTTTTTTTTTAATTATTTTCCCTAAGTCCTCCTTTATAGTAGCCAGAGAATAGATTTCTTCACATGGTTGCATTAATAGTGCATAAAATTTAGAGGAAAGGAAAAAGTTACCCCTAAAGTAGGCATTTTTGTGGCTTTCTTCTTCTTGTTATTGTTGCTCATTTGCAGACATATTGATTTGCTACCTTACTCACTTGTTTACATACATTTTCCTGCCTAGTTTTTCATTTTGTAGCAAATGTTCCCCTCAGTATGGAGTCCAGGGCCTTCCTTCTTTTTTCTCTGTAGTCTGCCCCAGAGCAGGGCTCCTATCTCTGATTCTTTGCGATGTCCGGGAGGGCACAGCGGTATGCTGTCACTATTCGTCACTCAAATTCTCAACAATAGCCACTGAAATCACCGAACAGCCGAGAACACTGCAAGTATTCAGTTTTCAGAGCTGTGACTTAGCATGCTCTGCCTAGAGCTCTTAACATTATCATGAGAACTGTTATTTTTCTCACTTTATAAGAGAAAATTCAGGATCAGAAAGCCTAAGCAACGTGCCCAAGGTCACATAGTTGACAAGCAGCCCGGCTACAATTCACTCTAGTTTCACTGAATCCAAACAAACCCCAGGCTCCTAACCAGCTCAAAAGCCATTCTGAATATAGAGGCTTCTCTCTTCAATCGTGCCTCAATTGCAAAATCCAGGAGCTCCCATTGGGGGGGGGGGCATGTCCCTCGGAAGTGCCTGGTTTGAAGTTGGTGATCACCCCCCTCCCCCCGGCCCGTCTTCTCTATTCCCAGCTAATCCCCACCATGTCCCTCAAACTTCCCTTCCTATTAGCAAGGTTTCTAGTCATCCCACCATTACCAATGCCATGATCATTTTTGCCTGTGAAAATACTGCTTCAAACATCATACCAAAAATTAAAAGTGCTTCTTTTCTTAAGACTGTTATCCAGCCATACTAACTGCTAAGCACTATAGAGGATTTAAAATCTGTTGCCCCCACATCGATGTCAGCTCTGCAGGGAAACTGATGCTTCAGAGAAAGTCATGAATGGCAAAAATTCTGAAAACCAACCAATCAGAGATGGGCCAGGATTCTGTCACAGCCAATCAGCAATGGCTGCACTCTAGTAGCCACACCTCCACAGCATAAGGCGAACCAATCGCTAAGCATCCTCACTCCTGAAATTCCGGCAAGCCTTAACATCGAGCCTTTTGCTCTGTTTAAAAAGAAAGAAAGAAAGCTGTCTCAGAAAAAAATAGAAAGACTGCTCAAAGTTAAATTTTGTTTGACTTTACAAACAATACTTTTTTTTTCTTCATACTTCAAGTCTCCAGTAGTGACCTTTTCATTTGACATACTTAACAATTCCATTTTCTGGAGGCATACGTGCAAAGATTTAGCATTACGGATAACATTGTTTATAACAGGTGTCCAACAATAGGCTAGTAGGTGTAAATTTGGCACCTCCATTAAATAGAACAAATGCTAAAATAGCCACAAAAAATCATGCTGTAGCTGATGAATTTACTAGTAAACATGGGGAAATGTTCAAGTAGTGTGAAAAACAGATAATGTAGTACTTACAATTTAATTCCAATTTCGTAAAATAGTTAAGTATATGTGTACAAGAAAAAAGACTAGAAGGATATATATGAGGATATTGTTATAGGGGCTAGAATCATAGGAAATTTTCCTGTTCTCAATTTCAGCATTTTTTAAATTTTTTACAACAATACACCTTACTTCTGAACCTTAAGAAAAAAGACTATTTTGTTGTTTTAATTTTTTTTTCTTGGTTTTTTTTTTTTTTTTTTTTTTTTTTTGGCACTGGAGGATTGAGCCCCGGGGCATTCTACCTCTGAGATACACAGCCCTTTTATTTTATTTTTATTTTTTGGTACTGGGGATTGAGCTCAGGGGCATTCTACCTCTAAACCATACCCCCCAGTCCTTTAAAACAAAAAATTTTTTTGAAACAGCGCCTCGCAAAGATTGCTGAGATTGGCCTGAAATCTGTGATCCTCCTGTCTCAGCCTCCCAAGTACAGGGATTACAGGCATACGTCATTGTGCTGGGCTATTTTGTTGTTTTTAAAATAATGTCCAGAACAGAGCATAGTCCACGGATGAGTGCAGAGAGCAGGACAGAATGCAAACAAAGGCCTTCTCAGTGGTGCAGTGAATCTGATCATATATCACACGCAGCTGCGCGATGCAGTAGCACGTATTGAGTTCAAGGTCAATCACATCCTCCTTGTCCTTTCCTCGCCAATATGCCAACTCATGGCCTCATGTGCAACTTGTTAAAATGGATCTTGTTTTCCTCTGGTTCTCCCCACCCCTCTGCACTCCCTGCAACCCACCCCCCACCCCCACACCCTCACTCTTTTCCCTAGAGCAAGCTCCTTGTGGTCCACAACCTTAGGTCCTCCCAGGCTCAGGCCCTTCCTTCCCTTTCTTCCTGCCCATCACCAACCCCTCCAGATGTTCTTCCAGAGCACCTGGGCTTTTGCCTCTTCTGCCAACTTTCCACTTTGGCTTTTCCTATCTGATAAGATGTCTGGGACTGGCAATCTGAGAACCAAACCTCACCTACACAGCAGGTTGCATAGCCCCCATACAGTCAAATTATAGATCAATACTTTGGAATTGAGAAACTCCACATAAAAATACAGCTGTCTGGCTTCTCACCTCCCAACCCTGCTACAGTTTCCAACACATGAATGTTTTGGGGACACATTCAACCCATACCAGCTCCTGCCATCAATCACTCTTCCAACAGGGGCAGAGATTGTGGATTTAGAGATCGGGTGTCCCAGATACATGTCCTCAAGGCTTTTATAATAGACTCCAGCTGTCCTGGTTTATAATGATTGCCAAAGTCTCATATGCATGATGGAATCAAAACATCCGAGAGAGGAGTCAAACTGCCCTGGTGCTTATGTCTATTTGAACTCTAAGTGCTTTGGCATACGTGGCCACATTTTAAACTCTAATCCCTCTGGCTTACATGGTCACATCCTGATCCTCGCCACACTTCCAAGTGAGCAGATCAGGCTGAATCAGCCATTTTCAAAAAGGAAGTAGTTGAGTTTGTCAAGGTGAAGGGAGCTGCCAAGGAATCACGGCTGGTCACTGTGCTGGGCTACACCTGGTCCTCAGCAAGGAGGGAGGAGGAGGTTAGAGACCATGCAGTTTCTGCACACTGAGTTTGTCAGGAGGGAGGCACCAAAGGAATTTAAAAGAAATGGCACACCTTTGCAGGTGCCTTCTGGAGAACTGGGTGGCCACGAGAAGGCAGTGCCAGACTGGGAAGAGGTCGCCTGCTTTGTAATCAGCTGTGCCGCCGGCCAGGGCGATGCCAGGCCAGTCCCTCCCCCTCCCCTCCGAGGGCCTCAGGTCTCCAGCCAGAAGGGCACTGATGAGCTAGAAGATGTCCTGGCTCTGGGATATCGATTTTTTCACTCATCGTCTTCCTACTTAGTACTCTATGGTTTATACTCTTGCTTAGAGAATCAATTCGATTTCTTATTCTAAGTACTTCATCTTCTTGCATCCAAACACTAGTGAATGTGAAGTTATATGTCCCCAGAGGGACTTTGTTTTCCACGTCAAACCACAGTGCCTGTTATATGACAAAAAAAAAAAGGAGCAGCAGCCTCAATTTCCTCCTGATGACAGCACAGGTGCGAGGAGGCGCTAAATCAGGACATTGTCCCCAACCTCAGCCAGGTTCAAGTCATCTTTCCCAGAGGGTTTCCAAGGTAACTGAGCCCAAGGACCCCACTAACACCCCTTAGTGTTCCATGCCAGGTGCTATTCTCTGTGCTTTCCATACACTTCTTACTTAACCCTTGTTACAACTCTATAAAGTTGTTGTTTCCATCTCACACATGAAGAAAGTAAAGCACAGAAGAAGGGCAGGCATGCCAGGCATGGTGGCGCACACTTGTAATCCCAGTACTTGGGTGGCTGAGATAGGAGGACTGTTAGGTTCATGTCCACCCTCAGCAACCTCATGAGGCCCTCCGCAACTTAGTGAGACCCTGTTTCAAAATAAAACATAAAAATAGGGTTGAGAGTGTAGCTCAGAGGTAGAATGCCCCTGAGTTCAATCCTCAGTCACACACACACACACACACACACACACACACACACGTAACTTATACAAGGTCACACAGCGACTAAGTGGTAGAGCTGGGATTCAAACTCCAGCATTCTGCCCCCAGTCTGGTTTATCACAATACAAGCTGATGCAACTTACAATCAAGAAAATTTTCAAACACATATCATGGAATGAGCCTATCACCATTGCGCTAAGATAATATTTTGAAATGTTAACTATGGAGATTTTTTCGAATCCTTGTCTCCTCCATGAGACTTTTCTCCATTTCCCCTCTATGTCACTTGACCTGCTTCCTAATGCCCTCTTCTGAGATTTTTATTGTATCTCAGCAAAGAAAATAGTGAGGTCTGAGCAGAAACAAAGGGTGCTGTGTTTGGGGTGGTCTGCAGACCCAGGAAGCCCTACTTTACCTAAGACCGGCACAGTAATGAACTTATAAAAATGCATTTCTTTCTTTTCTTTTCTTTCTCTTTCTTTCTTTCTTTCTTTTTTTTAAACTGGGGATTGAACCCAGGGGCATTCTACCTCCAAGCAACACGCCCAGCCTGATTGATTGGTTGATAGATTGATTTACTTATTTATTTATTTATTCATTTATTTATTTATTGTGTGATACTGGGGATTGAGCCCTGGGATGTTCTACCTCCAAGTTACACCAGCCCTAGCCCTATTTTGTTTTTTATTTTGAAACGGTCTCTCACTAAATTGCTGAGGGTCTCATTAAGTTGCTAAGGCTGACCTCAAACCTGTGATCTTCTTGTCTCAGCCTCCCAAATACTGGGATTACAGGCATACACCACCACACCTGGCTATTTTTATTTTATTAGAAAATATTTATTTTCTCTAGGGACTTGCCTTTATTGCATTTTTCTGAAGCATTCAATTTCATTCTCAGAAGCAGCAACCATATTTATTTTCTTATTCAGATTTTACTGTGTCACATAATATTTGTTTCAATTATTTCATTGTAATATTAAGTATGACTGGCATAAATAAATCTGGGAAATGAACACAACCAATTTTGGGTTGACCACAACAACACAAAGCGGATGAGAGCAGAGGCACACAGGCGGGCTGGGGCACAACCGAGAGGGAGTAAGAGTCTGGGGATGTGGCTGGAAGATTCAGGTGGTTTCCATCATCAGCCACAACTGCAGGCTATCAGTGATGATGCCGACATCCAAGGCCTCTTCCATGTTTTCTTCCTCTCTCCTGCCGCACCTAGAGTTCTTCAGATCATTGGGTGAATGCTACAATGCATTTAATTGCAGCACACCTGTGACATAGGGGTGCATTGCTTTGATGCTTATTATAACTCCAGGTGACCCAAAACTTTTAAGAACCGGTAGCACAGTGCCATTAGGAGTTTCATCCCTCAGCCAGGCATGGTGGCATCTGCCTATAATCCCAGTACTTGGGAGGCTGAGACAGGAGAATCACAGGTTCAAGGACAGCCTCAGCAACAGAGTGAGACTCTCAGCAACCTAGGGAGACCTTGTTTAGAACTGAATAGACACTTCTCAAAAGAAGAAGTACAAGTGGGCAATAAATGTATGAAAAAATGTTCAACATCTTTAGCAATCAGAGAGATGCAAACCAAAACTGCAATGAGGTTTCATCTAACTACAGTTAGAATGGCAATCATCAAGAACACAAACAATAATAAATGCTGGTGAGGATGTAAGGAAATAGGAACTGTAACACACTGTTGGTGGGACTGTAAACTAGTACAGTTGCTATGGAGATCAATGTAGAGGTTTCTCTGAAGATTGGGAATGGAACTACCATTGGCTCAGCAATACCACTCCTGGGCATCTTTCCAAAGAAATTGAAATCAGAATATTATAGTGATACTTGCAAATCCATGTTCGTACCAGCACAATTTACAATAGCCCAATTATGGCACCCACCTAGGTGTCTACCAACAGATGACTAGATCACAAAACTATGATATTACACACAATGGATTTAACTCAGCCATAAAGAACAAAATCATGTGTCATCTACAGGAAAATGGATGGAACTCAAGAATATTGTACTAAGCGAGATAAGCCAGTTCCAAAAAATGAATAGTCATATGTTTTCTCTTATATGTGGAAGCTAGAGAGAAATTTGGAAATACGAATAACATCAGAGCCAGGCGTGGTGGCGCACGCTTGTAATCCCATCATTTGGGAGACTGAGATGGGAGGATCCGGGTTCGAGGCCAGCCTCAGCTACCTAGTGAGGCACTCCGCAACTTAGTGAGACCTGATTTCAAAATAAAGAATAAAAAATAGGGCTGGGGGTATAGCTTGGAGGTAGAATGCCTCTGGGTTCAATCCCTAGTACCGCAATAAACAAACAACAACAACAAAAACCCAACAAAGAATAACATCAGAAGCTGGGTGTGGTGGTGCACGCTTGTAATCCCAGTACTTGGGAGGCTGAGACCGGAGCATCCGGGTTTGCAGCCAGCCTCAGCTACTTAGTGAGGCCCTCCACAACTTAGTGAGACCCTGTTTCAAAATAAAGACTTAAAAATAGGGCTGGAGGTATAGTGCAGAGGTAGAATGCCCCTGGGTTCAATCCCAAGTAGTGCAAAAAATAAGAGAATAACATCATGTTTGATTGAGGGGACTTAGGGAAGGGGAGAGGAGATGAAGTTGTAAAGAGTGTAACAATTGAAATAATGCTACTTATGTATACAAAATTACCAGTTCCAATGACTACAGGGAAGGGGAGGGAGGGTGGAACCCGGAAAGAAGTGCTCCAAAAGTTGTATGCATGTATGTTTCTATACCCCAATATGATGCATAGTTACAATGCACCAAATAAATAATTAACTCAACTGTCATATTAAATAAAAATAATAACTTACAAATAAGAAACCCCAAAACAAAAATACAAAGGGCTGGGGGTATAGCTCAAAGGTAGAATGCCCTTGGGCTCAATCCTCAGTACCTACCCCTCAAAAAAAAAACAAAGAAGAAGGAGGAGGAGGAGGAGGAGGAGGAGGAGGAGGAGGAGAAGTTTCATTCCTCTGTATTACATAAGCCAAGTTCTCCATCTTCCTGGCCTTAATTTTTGTTCTTTCATCCCAATGACCCAGAGCAGGCTCCAGCATGGGGGTGTAACTCAGTAAAGAGTTGTAGATTGAGCTGAAGATGTTCCTGGTAAGAAGATACAAAAAATACCTTCCTCCCAAACCCCAAGGCCTCCATATCCAGCTTCTTTCCATGGGTCAAGGCTTGCAAGATGTCCTGGGATTAGTGGCCCCACTTCCCCTTGGGTAGTCTATAAAAGACAGCCTAGAGGCCAAGCTGTGAGAATATAAGAATATATATTTTTTTAATCAAAGGATTAGCTTAAAGTAACTCCATTTTGTAAAATCACCATCTTGTAATCTTGCACAAGTCCCTGTTTCTTTGTGAGTTTCCATTTCCTGCGAATTGCAAATGCCAACTCCTCCCCAGCATTTCCATTCTAGATAAATCAGCCAACCAGGTAAGACTGTGAAACCAGGCTCCCACCAATAGGAGTGTGGTGCAGAAGTCTGCGTTAAGATAAAAACCGGGCAGACTTCCCACTCAGTGTGCTTGCACAACTTTTTTTGGCTTTTGTTGGTAAGCACAACCTTCTTGCAAAAAGTAAAATTGCCTTGCAGAGTCATTTTCAAACCGGTGCCTTTTCATGTGACACCATGAAAATTTATTTCTAACACAGACTACTGCAGCAGGAGAGGCCACTGCTTTACAAATGGAAGAGGGCAGGGCATGGTCGTGCCCACCTGTAATCCCAGTATTTGGGAGGCCGAGACAGAAGGATCGAAGGTACAAGGCCAGCCTCAGCAACTTAGCGAAGACCCTCAGCACTTAGCAAGACCCTGTTTCAAAATAAAAAGGGATAGGGGTATGGTTCGGAGGTAGAACATCCCTGGGGTCAAGCCCCAGTACCATGAATAAACAAACAAACAAACCTGGAAGAAGCCAAAATAAAAAGAAGATTAAATACTCGTGTTTTTTCTCAAAACACAAGACCATGGCCATCTTCAACACCAAGCCAATCTGACCTCTTCTCTGGCACTGACTGGGCTGGGCTCTGGCTCCGGGAGGCACAGCCTGTTTTACAACTGTTTACAGAAAAAAAAAAAAAAAAAAAAAAAAAGGGAAGGCCAGAGGAGCCAAAGAAAGAGCTATTGTTGGGACTACATGGACTGAGCTGACCAACAGGGAAAAGGTCAGTATCTCTGGTCATCTCTGGACCAACAAGGTCATAGAGGGGAGCTTGTTCTACAGGTAAACAGTACTGGGAATTTGCAGCTGAAGAGGAACTTTTGTAACCAATGCTATTCAGATATGAACCTGTGATCAGAGGGGGCTGGAGCACAGGCACACACAGCAGGGCCATTCGACTCAGGCTTTACATTCTCAAGCTGCCTCGAACTCAGACTCTTGATATTTTTCCCTCAAGGAGACTCTTGGTACAGTCACAGACGCCTGCTCCCAGGATGGTTAGAAGACAATGGTCATCACTCAGGACAGAACCACAGCGCACTGTGAAATAATGTGGTCTTATAAATCCCATTATCCTCCTGCAAATAGCACGATCCTACTATGTTGTATTTTTATTAAAACATTAATTTATGGCAATATTTCCAGTATACCACAATTCCAAGAGGCAAAGACACCCAGTAGTGATGAACCCACCAGGTGCCCAGATCTTGGTCACTAATACCATGCTGTCACTGGCCTAATTCTCTCCTCTGAACTCCGACCCTGATATCCACCCATCTCCTCTCCACATAGTTGCTGAAGCCAGGCCTGTCCCCTCAGTATCTGAGCGAGCCACCCGCTTCTTCCCGACTCTGTGCCAACACTGAAGTAACTTCCGGTTGCTCACACCCTCACGTCCATTCATTTCTTTCTTTCTTTCTTTCTTTCTTTCTTTCTTTTTTTTTTTTTTTTTTTTGCAGTACTGGGGATGGAACCCAGGGGCATTCTACCTCCAAGCTACACCCCCAGTCCTATTTTTTATTCTATTTTTTTTTTTTTGAAACAGAGTCTCACTAAGTTGCAGAGGTCCTCACTAACTAGCTGAGGCTGGCTGCGAACCCAGTCCTCCTGTCTCAGCCTCCCAAGTACTGGGATTACAAGCGTGCGCCACCATGCCCGGCTATGTCCATTCTTTTCAAAATGGAGGTCTTTATTACATCCATGTCTAGACCCCTCCTCCTGGTTACTTTGGATAAAATCCAAAGGTTTCCACGAGGTCTGCAGCCAGGAAATCATCTCATCTCTTATCCCTAGCTCACCACACCCACCTCAGAGCATGCTCCAGCACCTTCCTTCCACTTCTGGAAGCTTCTCCACACCTACTCCTTCACCTGCTAACCTTCACTCACCCTGCAAATTTAAAGCTCTGACCTCTTCCTACATGCGGGGCTCTCTCTCCTCACTAATTAACAGCATTAATTATAGCTGTGTCTAAGTTGGTTGACTGAATCGAAGAAAGTCCTAGAGGAAAGGATATGAACTTAGAAGTGGGAGACACTGCACCAAGAATGGGGGGTGGTGGGAACATTTTATACCCACAACACGTGTCACACCAAATGGTCATTCCTTATACCAGCTCTCCAGATATCAACTGGGCGTCCTACAGTTCACCTCAGCTCTGACACTAATGACCTGAACTTAGCACGACTGCGGACTGAGGTCTCAGGACCACAAGATTGCCCCCACCTCAGACACCAATGGCGATTCCTGGGCTTCCTGTCCTTCTACTGACCAGCTGAAAGTCAGGAGCTCCCATGATTCCCCTCCTTAGCCTGATAATTTGCTAGAATGGTCCACAGAACTAAAAAAAAATACCACCATACTACTGCCGGTTTGTCATAAAGGATATTATGGAGCATGTAAATAAAGAACCAGGTATATACGGTGAGGTCTGAAAGGGTGCTAAGCACAGGAGCGTCTGACCCCATGAACTTGGGGACCACTGCCTCCCGGCCTGTGACTATGTTCAATCTAGAAGCTCTCCAAATTTCACTGGGGACAGATTTGTTTTGTTTTTGTTTGTTTGGAAGTGGGGGGAGGGGTACTGGGGCTTGAATACAGGGGCCTTGAACTTGCTTAGCATGTGTTCTACCACTGAGCTATATCCCCAGCCCAGGGATTTTGATGTAGATTTCATTCCATAGGCATGATTGATCATGTCATTGGCCACTGGTCAGTGAAATCAATCTCCAGCCCCTCTCCCCTTCCCAAAGAGGAAGCCAGGGATGGCAAGGCTGAAAGTCCTAACCCTCTAGTCACGCCTGGCCTTTCTGGCCACCAGCCTCAGTCCTGAAGCTATCTAGGAGCCCCTTGGCCAAAAGTTATCTTGTTATCATACCAAAGGCACTCATTACTTGGAGAGTCATGGGAGTTTAGGACCTCTCTGTCAAGACCAAGACCATCCAGGCATGGTGGCACATGCTTGCAATCCCAGTACTTGGGAGACTGAGGCTGCAGGATCTGGGTTCGTGGCCAGCCTCAGCTACTTAGTGAGGCTCTCTGCAACCTAGTGAGACCCTGTTTCAAAATAAAGAATAAAAAATAGGACTGGGGGTGTAGCTCAGACGTAGAATGCCCCTGGGTTCAATCCCCAGTACTGAAAAAAAAAAAAAAGACCTAGACCAAATATGACAAATATGGACTTCTTATTACCACAGGTGGTCAGAGAGAAATGCCCTTCCCAAACCTTTCAATGAGTCATTCCTATCCTCCCCAAAGCTTCCCAACCAAACCTCTCTAAAAAGATGAGAGGAGCAACCAGCCCCAAGGAACAAGTGCACTGTGGGGCCCACTGGCCTAGCCGAAGTCATGCCTCCTGTTGGCCCATGATACTCTATAGGGCCAAGCAGGTGTCGCATGGCAGGACAGGAGCCAGTGAGGGGCAACATGGAGGACCGGCAGTTTGGGCTCAAGCGTGAGAGGCAGAGTAGGGGTCAGGGCCCGGGTGGTAGGTTCTGGTGGGATTTCATATGTCAACTGTCCTTAGATGTCTATGGATCATTAGCTCACCGTCTCTCGGAGGACGTCAGACCAGGCCCTAAACAGCAAGGAGCAAAGACAGTCATCCCTAAAGTGTTCCGTCTGAGTTTCTAATGCACAGAACACATAAACATACCAAAATGGCTGTTTTGATTTATGCTCCAAAATCTGGTGTGGTTTATTATGCAGCACTAGAAACTGGAACGCTCAGGTGTTAATTGATACCATGCAAAAAATAAAAAATAAAAAAGAGGGGCAGGTGTTCTGTAATTAAACATTGCTCGTTAACATGAATCCGAAGTGGGGTAGGGTGATACATCACAGTAGACGCCTGTGACCTTCAGTACACCCATGAGACTCTCCAAGAGGGAGGTAATGGCAGTTGGTGTTCCCTAAAACATAGTTTTTCATAGGCTATCATTCTGCAAAAGTCTGACGGTCCAGCCCACGTCTGATGAAGGAGAAGTCATCTGAAGTCCAGAGAGGCTCAGAGACCTGCTGGACATGCCGAGAATCAGGACCGGAAGTCCAGCTGCTCCACCGGCATCTCCTGTCAGCTATGCAGACACAGCCTCTCCTGTGGCCTGGGCCTTCGCCCTGCCTCCTGGCCTCCCTCTTCATCTTTACCTGCTCCTTCATCTCCCCCCTCTCTGAAGCTGTCCTTCTCCAAAGGCCCTGGGAGACGTGGGAGGGGAAGGGAAGGAAAGGCAGGAGTGGGTAGTGGTCCCCATCCCTGGCCACCCACACTCCCCACCCCTGTACACCACGAGCACACACCCGGTACGCTGCACGTACATGCATACGTGCACACACACACACACCTCACACACAGCCACCGGCCCAGTCAGCCTCGACCCCGAGCAGCTGGGGCTGCCTCTGGGAAAGTGCTCCTCACCACCCTGAACACGGCCAGGTGCCCGTCCTTCCAGCCTGCCACCCTCCTCTTCCTCCTCCTCCTCCCCCCCCCTCCTCCTTCTCCTCCTCCCTGTCCCTGCTGGAAGAGAAACACAGCCCTCCCTTGTCCCTCCTCTCGATATTTCCAGTAAAAGCACCTCGAACACAATCTCACCGCCACAACCCTAATTATGTGTGAAATCATTTTTTTTTTTTTTTTTAGCTTGAAACCAAAGCAAATAAGGGCACACAGAGAAGCCCATTCTCCACGGCCAGGAGGAGCAGGCCGACTCTGCTGGGTTACCTCAGGCCTGCACAGAGGCCCGGCTGTGTTTCGCAAGCTGCCCGCCCACCGGCCCAGCTGAGGTGCCTCCCAGGCCTGACCAGGGACGCCGTCCACCCTGGGGGCGGGGGTGGGGTGGGGGGGCTGGTCTCGGTTTGTCCTGCGTCTACTACACAGGGTCACAGGAGCCACACACGTGCCTAGTATAGGATGAGGCTGCAGGAAATTGTCACCTGGAAGAAAACAGGGGTTGTCAGGAGTGCCTGGGCCAGGGACAGGGAGCTTCCCCGGGAGATAGGGAACACTCTCCCCCTCAAGTCAGATCACTTTTTTTTTTTTTTTTTTTTTTGCGGTACTGGGGATTGAACTCAAGGGCATTCTACCTCCGAGCTACACCCCCAGCCCTATTTTTATTCTTTTTTTTGAAACCGAGTCTCACTAAGTTGCGGAGTGCCTCACTAAGTAGCTGAGGCTGGCCTCGAACCCGGATCCTCCGGTCTCAGCCTCCCAAATGCTGGGATTACAAGCGTGCGCCACCACGCCTGGCTGTCAGATCACTTTTCACTTCTGGGCTCCTTCTAAAAAATTACCAGCTAGGCTGAGACAGGAGGATCGCAGGTTCATGGACGGCCTGAGCAACTTATCGAGACTCAGCAACCTAGGAAGACCCTGTTTCAAAGCAAATAAAAACAAAAAGGGCTGCGCTTAGAGGTAAAATGCCACTGGGTTTACTACCCAGTACCCATCCAAAATTATATATTGGATTATTTTATTTTATGTTGGATTATTTTATTTATCATATTGGATTATTTTATTTTACTTTAGGGCTTCAGGCATCTTCAAGCAAGGAAGGAGAGATCATCTGCACCATGGTTCACATATGACTGCCCTCTCTTGTTTCCATCGCTTCCCCTTCCTGCCTCTTCCTCTACTCCCTCTCCACTGACCACATGGCATCCAAATAATTCTAATCGGCGTTCTTCATGTCTTTGTGCCTTTAAGACAGTATAATGGTGAGGACAGTGGTTTTAATTTACGTAAGTGGGATCGCTAGAAGAGTCATTCTATTTCTAACTCTTTAATGTTGGCACCGTAATTGAAGGATGCATCTGTGTTGTTACACAGCCCTCGTACCCAGCACCTCTGCCTAACAGTCCAGCAATACTGTCGACACACTGACCCATTTGCCTAGGATGGGTACCTGAGTCATCTCCAACTCCTTGCTACTGCAAATAATGTAATGACAGGGATCTATGTCTTGGGCCTATATGCCCAGGATTTGGATTGCTGACTTGTAAGATACACGCTCACACGCCTTCGCTGATGAGTTGGTTTCCAGAACACCTGTAACCTCACCAATGGTGTGTGACAGCCTGTTTCCTCATTATCTCACCAGCACTTGACATTAGCCTACTGTGTTGCTGTTGTTCTGTGGTACTGGAATTGAACCCAGGGGCATTCTGTCTCCAAGCTACATCCCCAGCCTTTTTTTTTTTCATTTTGAAACAAGGTCTTGCTAGGAAACTGTCTCATCCTTCACACCCAGCTTCATTAGCCTACTTTTGGATGGTTGCCAATCTTTTAATTATAAAATGGTGGGTTTTGTTGTTAGTTTATCATTTTTCTTATAGATTTGGATATAATATATCTCTTCAGCAAAATTAGGAGAATATTACAATAATCCAAGTGAGAGATGATGGCGGCTTGGACTGGGCGGTGGTGGGGGTGTCGAGCAGTGGTCGAGTACTAGGTACATCCTAACAGTAGAGCTAAAGGATGCACGTGAGAAAGAAGGACGGGAATTCATGACCGCTCAAAGTCATGAGGCAGCTTCAACAGTTACAGGGATTAGATCCCGTCCCAGCAGTGTCCAATGGAGGAAGAGGTTATCTCTTGTATTCCTCTCTTATAGAGTAGGAAACCTTCCCAGAAACCACCCAGCAGAATTCTCCCCCTGTCTCACTGGCCAGAATTGTGTCACATGGCAATGCCTACCCATCCATGGCAAGGAGACTAACAGGATCTCAGATCAGTTGTTCTCTAAGCGTGACCCTGGGGCCCCTTGTAGCAGGTCTGTGAGAGCAAAATTAATTTCATTATCATAGCAAGACATGACTTGCCCTTTTCATACCCATATTCTCATGAGTGGACCCTGGACTTGTCCAGAGGCTGCTGGGTAGGTGACGATGTCATTGCAAGGACGACTCAATGTAGACTTGTGCGTTACTGTGTTTTCTATAATTGTCTAAGAAAAGTAAACCTAGGGCACAAGTAAATACACTTTCAGAGATCAGCTCGGTTTGTTCTCAATATTCCTACTGTGCTCTTCTTGGCAAAGGTTGTACTTGAAATAATCTATAACCTCATTATAATTCCATAAATCATTACTTTGAAATCCCAGTGTTTTCTTTGCACTTGTGCAGAAATATAAGCAGTGTAATCTGTGATCTTGTTTTGAAACACTATTTGTTAAGTGTTCAAAGGCTTTTCTGAGTTTTAAATTTTTTTAGTTTAAAATTTTTAAAATGCTCATTACTTCAGAATTTAATATTTCATTCTAAAATAAAAGTAATTTTCTATTTTGGTATTAGAGGCTGAACCCAGGGCCATTCCACCTCTGAGCTACACCCCAGACCTATTTTGTTTTTTATTTTGAAACAGGGTCTCACTAAGTTGCTGAAGGTGCTCACTAAGTTTCTGAAGCTAGCCTCAAACCTTCAATCCTCCTATTTCAGCTTCCCAAGTACTGGGATTACAGGTGTGCACCACCACAGTGGGCTTCATTTTCTTTATAATATGTATTTTCTTACATTTAAGGATGAATTATTAGCTTTTAAAAAATGATGTTTAGAAGACTTGCTTTCTCAACCCACCACCACACTGAATCCAAAGATGCTGAAAAAGTGAAAATGGTACATCATAGGGTTTGCTGACTCGTGGAAAGAAGGGATCTACTCTGAACAAACTAGGAAAAACTCTAAAGAGACAAAAAAACATGATTAAAACAGTCTCTCCCTCAACTTGACAGGAATTATTTACTTGATCTTATCCTATGCAACAGAATGCTTCTGAGGAGCACCACGTGCCCAGGGCCAGGTCGCTGGTGAGGCACGTCAGGAGCAGGGTGCATATGTTAAGGAGGAGCCCCCTCGGCACTGTGCCATGGTCAGCAGAGGGAGGGGTTCCTTAAGTATTGAGCCCGAAGCACCTTGCTTGCTACACCCTAGTCCCAGGCCTAATAGGATCATTTAAGTTGGGGGATCATTTTAAGACCGGGATGTAAAGAAAAAGGAATTAGATTTTTTTTTTTTTTTTTTTTTTTTTTTTTTTGCGGTACTAGGGATTGAACTCAGGGGCATTCTACCTCCATGCTATACCCCCAGCCCTATTTTTTATTCTTTTTTATTTTGAAACAGGGTCTCACTAAGTTACGGAGTGCCTCACTAGGTAGCTGAGGCTGGCCGCGAACCTGGATCCTCTGGTCTCAGCCTCCCAAATGCTGGTAGTACATGTGTGCACCACCACGCCTGGCTGGAATTAGATGTTTTAAACATAGATGTTATGAGCTCTTAAAAAGCCCAAAATAGTATCTTACAGCTTTTTGAGGTGGAAATAAAAAAGTCACAGAAGCATTTCACAGAGTAAGTAATCAAATTGCATTAGCTGAGAGACTAATAAAGTCCCAAATGGTTGATACTGCTGACTGCCTGCTGAACCAAAACTCGATAAAAGAAATAACAGCATGGCCATGTCCCAGTGTTAAAGCAACTTTTCAAATTAAAGACTGATCTTTGAATATTGAGACTGAGTTAATCTCTCCCTGGCAGAATTGATCTCTTGTCTTACAAATGCATGGATGTCCAGATGTAGCTGGATTGGCTATTTTGATGGTACTTCTCTCTTTATTAGTCAGCTTTCTGTTGCTATAACAAAATACCTGAGACAAACAACTTCTATTGAGAAAAGTTTTGTTTCAGCTCACGGTTTTGGAGCTTCCAGTTCAGAATCCAGTAGATCCATTGCTTTAGGGTATCTGGTTGAGGTAGGGGGGCACGTGGCAGAGCAGAGCTGTTCACTTCATGGCCAGGAAGTGAAAAAGAGAGAAAAGTATCCCCGTCAAGTGCACACTCTCAGTGACCCAAAGACCTCCCACAAGGCTCCACCTCTTAAAGGCTCCCTCACTTCCCAAATAGCACAACAGCCTGGTGACCAAACTTTTAACAGAGGGACCTCTGGGGGACATTCCAGCAAACTGCAATAGTCCCATATTAACACCAATTAATCATTCAAGAAGTTCTTCATTTATGTGAACACTTGGCAGCAAATATAGTGATGCTGAAATCTGCAGTGTTGAAGGTTTTCTCTGCATGTGTGTGTGTGCATGCGCGCGCGCTCGAATGCACGCATGTGCACAAGCACGTGTGAATTTGTAGTGAGGACTGAACCCAAGGGTGTTCTACCTCCGAGCCACAACTCTGGCTCTTAATTTTTTATTTTGAAACAGGGTGTAGCTAAATTGCTGGGGCTAACTTGAAACCTGGGATCCTCCTGTCTCAGCCTTCCAAGTACTGGGATTACCTGAAAACTTTCTTAAATCTGGGACAACCTTGTTGATGTTTTCACTGGTGATGCAAAGCAACAGCAGGTGAAACGCCCAGGCCTCAGCATCCCAGCCAAGGCAGAGTGTGCTCACAGTCACGAGGTGGGACTGCTGCATACTCACAGCAAGTACAGTAAACACATCCTGAGTGATTGAATGAAACAGGCGCATAAGGCATAAAAGCACAAAGCATACAGGCTGCACCAGAGCTCCATGGTTAGCTAAAGACAGGGCGCCTGTACAGTTGTTTGAGTTGCAAGCTAAACTAGCTGCCTTTTTTCTTCTTCTTCAGAGAACTTCAAGTTACATGAAAGAACAACTGACCAGCTATAGTTATTCAAATGTATTTAGCAGAAATTTCCTTGAAAATAAGCAAAGCGGGTCTTCATTTCAAGGGAAACAATGGATGGTATTTGTGGCCGATAATAAATTAAAGCTTCCAAACAAAAGTTTGAATTTTGAAAAACTTGTATCTGAAGTTTGACAGTTTCTCAATAACAATTTTTAGTGGTGACATTAATGTTCATGATTCTTTTGAGGTGGTATAAAAAATATGTTGACATGTGGAAGATGTGTGTGCTCAGTGAGTCAGTGTTTTCTAAATGATCATGATGAGTAGAAGATCTACCCAAAGTTCAGTATAGACCGGCAGATTTTAATGTGTTCAGCTATGAAAAGTTACACGTTGCAACTCATCTCTACAAAACTATCCTTTATTGAGTTTTGGTGTATCGAAAAAAAAAAACACCCATAGTTATCTGAAGGGGTAATTAAAAGAGATATCTTCTATTTTACAACTAGATATTCTCACAATTTTTTGTGTTAGAAAATATAGTAATTTCTCATAAAAATGTTACTTAGCATGTAATGGGTCTCATTTTATTTTATTTTATTTTGTACTGGGAATTGAACCCCGGGGCATTTTGTCTTAGAACTACACCCCAGTCCTTTATTTATTTATTTATTTATTTATTTATTTATTTATTTATTTACTTATTGAGGCTGGCCGTGAACCTGGATCTTCTGGTCTCAGCCTCCCAAGTACTGGGATTACAAGCATGCTCCACCACGCCCAGCCTTTATTTTTATTTTTATTTTTATTTTTATTTTTATTTTTATTTTTATTTTGAAACATGGTCTCACTAAGTTGCTAAGGGTCTTACTAAATTGCTGAGGCTGGTCTCGAACCTTCGATCCTCCTATCTCAGCCTCTCAAGTACTAGAATTATAAGTATGCACCACCATGCCTGGTCCACATTATTTTTAATTGAACTAATAAAGCCTTCCAATTCTCAGATTTAATTTCTGATCTGGTAATAATGATTGATGTGACACACATAAACAACAGCTCTTTGGAGCAACTTCAATTTTTTTTTTTTTTTGATCAAATGGGTAACGTGGGCACATCTCACCCAATGGCCTGAAAACCTCCTTCATCACCGTTATGAGCCACAAGAGGACCAAGGGGATTTTTTTTATATATCATAGTACTAGGGATGGAACCCAGGACCTTGGTCATGCTAAGCAAGCACAGAGCTCCACAGCCTATGACACCAGTTCTTAAGAGTGTCCTGAACCAATGGCTTAAATCCAATCAGGGTTTCTCCTCTGGGATAAGAGGCGGGTCCAATCTCCCCCCCCCCCCCCCGCTGAGCACATGGCTGCCTGGGTGTGAAGGGTGCCTGGGAAATCTCCAGGTTCCCTGGGGAAGGAGGAGAGTCTGCCACAGTGGTTGCAGAGGGAATTCTGGCCCAGACCAGGGGCTCTTGCAACAACTTCAGCCAGCAGCTGCTGCATTAGGCCAGTGGGCATAGGCTGTGGTAGATGGTTAGAACAGGGGACAGGGCACCTTTCTCTTGAAGAACAAGGAGGCTTTATGAGGTGTTAGCCATCTGCTCTGCAGTGCTTCCCAGTCTCTCCTGCAACGGGCAGCCCACTGGCTGTGCAGGCCCTTCTCCATGAAGGGAACCATTTTGACTCTCCTTACAACACACCCCATCTCATTTTTTTCACCATATTTTCAAAGCAAAATGTCCCAGCCAACCATTTAGTTCTCCTGCCTAAACATACAATCCTATCACTTACCTACTCAAAACTCTGAAAAAGTCTAGCGCCTACAGAATAAAGCCCCAGTTTTTGACATGCACTTAAAGATTTCCACATCGTGGCCCCAGCTTGTCTTCCCAGACTTCCAGAATAAGTTTGACCTAGTCGTTAAGAGCATGCACTCTGGAGCCAGGCTGTCTGGGTTCAAGACCCAGATCTACCAGCCACCTACCAACTGGGTGACCAGAGCAATGGTGTGCTGGGGAATGTTTAACAACCGGCTCTGGGGTGGGCTTCGAGTCCTTAGTTGTAGCATTTGCCAGTTTCCACGATGTAAATACTTCCACTCTGGCCAATCTTAAACCACCAGTGGGATGTCACTAAATTTGAAGTTGGGGCCAGGCATGGAGGTGCCAGCCTGTAATCCCAGTGCTTGGGAGGCTGATATAGGGAGATCGGAAGTTGGAGGCCAGCCATAGCAACTCAGCAAGACTCTCAGCAACTTAGCAAACCCTGTTTCAAAGTTAAAAAATAAAAAGGGTTGATGGGGTGGTATAACTTGGAGGTAGAATCCCCTAGGTTCAACCCCCAGTAGCAAAAGTAAAAATTAAAATAAAAAATTGGAGTTGGGAAGAAGGACTCTGGATTAGCTCACAAGGGCCAAGGTGAGCTGGTTCCAGCACCCTGTTGGACTTTGAGCAAGGTACCTACTCACCCTGACTCTGCTCCCTTGCCCCTAAAGCGAGTATGATGAGTGTCTGACTGTGACAGTGCCATAAAGATCTCATTGCACAGCGTGGCTAAGCCTCCTGCCTTGCCCTGAACCCCTACTGTACTTCCCCCGCTCGGCGTCTTCCCTTCACCCTTTTCTCTGCACCTCCGATCCTCCCACTAAAACCTTAATTCATCTCTTTCTGAAAGAAGCTCCTTGGATCTTCTAATGAGAATGAACTCTTCCTACCCGTTCTTTCTTAAATTTGCAGAGTATCTCTTATCCTTACCTCAAGGTTTGCTTCCTGTTGGGATGACTGCCTCAGCATCCTCACTCTAATGTAAGCTCTTGGCGTAGAGTGATGTCAAATCCATCCCTGTCCCCCTCGCCTGGTCACCTTATGTGTAGAAGGAACTCCATCTACCATGGTGACTTGCAACCACCTCCCTATGGCCAAGTCTCTTCCTAGGAAAGAAGCTGTTCAGGGATATATGACCCATTCCCAAACTTTAAGCCCCTTGTGCGCTGCAGGGGTGGGGCTTACCAAGCACACTCTGGGGTTAACTCTATGACACACACACACAGAGAACTCAATTATTATTAAGTTGAAGGAAACAAAACATTCTGCAAGACAAGAGAATATGGGTCAGCTGTGAAGCACAGTCACAGAGTCATAGTAATGCTAGATATTGACCTGTCCAGAGGACGATTTAACCCTGTCAGGAGGAGGGAGGGACAGAAACTATGCCCCTGTTGGAAGATTTGGTGAGGGAGAGCGGGGTCTTCATCTAACACAGCCAAGTTACGAGATAAAGCCTAAAACTTGAAGCCAAGAAGTGTTACCATGTGCACGCCATTTAAGGATATGGAGATGAATTCTAAGTGGAAAAGATAAAACAGGAGAGGTAGTCACCTTTGTGAGGCAATAGGAGAAGGGCAAGATCGTATTTGAAAGGAAAGATATTAAGTCTTATGGAATAATTGACACAAAATTGTATCCACACACATGTATATACAAACACACAAATACACACACACACACACACACCTGTGTGGAAAATTTTTTAATGTTTTTGAAGGACAAAAGAGTGTATTTTGCACCCAGAAATGATGCTAGGACTGAATTGAATGCTGGAATAATATCAGTCAAGGCTGGAATACAAATTTAAAGACAGTAGAAAGAGAGGGAAGGAGAAGGGAGGGAAGAAGACAGGGAGGGGTTGGGTCCAGGAAGGCAACTCCAGTAAGATTGACTTCAGATCCTCCTACTCTGCCTCAACCTACCTCATTGGAATTGGTCTCTCTCTCTCTCTCTCTCTCTCTCTCTCTCTCTCTCTCTCTCTCTCTTTTTGTGGTACTAGGGATTGAACTCAGGGGCATTCTACCTCCGAGCTACACCCCCAGCCCTATTTTTTATTCTTTATTTTAAAACAGGGTCTCACTAAGTTGCGGAGTGCCTCACTAGATAGCTGAGGCTGGCCTCGAACCCAGATCCTCCGGTCTCAGCCTCCCAAATACTGGGATTACAAGTGTGCGCCACCACACCCGGCGGAATTGGTCTCTTTAGTTGCTCTCAAATGTAGCTGTGTGTGGGAAGCACTTGGGGAAACTTTTAAAGTACTGTGCCTGGGTTGCACCTCTAGAGATTCTGGTTGAACTGGTCGGGGCTACAGCCTAGACATCAGGAGCTCCACAAACTCTCCAGGTAATTCCCATGTGCAACCAGGAGTGAAATCCACTACTTCAGGGCAATTTGGGAGCTGGAGTGGCCTCCCCTCCCCCATGACCACACACAACTAGGGTACATCCATTTCCAAGGGCAACAGCTGCAGGCATCTCTGAACCACTGTGGGAGAGAAGAACCAACAGATTCCCTCTCCATACAAAACAGCAAGGCCCAGGCAGGGGAGAAAACCAAATAGAGCTGAGCTTGGTTAACCCCTCCTGGGCCTGGTGACTTGGCTCTTTAGCTGGGTTTGCACACTTTGAGCAGTCAGGCTGGACAACATTTCTAGAAGCACTGATCAAGTGGAAAAGGGCAGGAAAGAAAGGCCAACTTGGTTTCAGGTGTGGCATGAAACTGGGCAGGAGGGACAGTCAATTCTACTAGGAGAAGCAACCCAGACAGCAAACAAACAAGGAGGGCGGACAGAGACCGAGTTATGTGGACAGCTCACAGGTCACAGATCTCCATCAGAGCCAATGGGGCCTTCTCTCTCCACCTCCAGAGACCAAAACTTTCCACTAGGGCCAGAGCGCTTGGAAACAGCATGACAGGGGCCATCCCAAGACAAAGTCAGAAAGTCCACACTGTAGGGAACTTGGCACTCCATCTTAACCTCAAGAAGGAGCCCCATGCTTAGAGTTGCATATGTGGGTAGTGAGGCCTCCCAGGGACTTCTGCAGGCCAAAGAGAGGTCACCCGGACCCCCAAAGTGCAGCAGCTGCAGTGGTACTCAGGACCACCAAATACACCCACGATGCCCACGAGACTTTGCTGACCTCAATATGTACCCCCGACATGGGGCTGTGATGCCCGTTTGCTTCTCTGTCTGCCCCCTCCAATCCCTGCGCACTATGGTACCTCAGAGCAGAAGTCTAAAGAATACACAAATGAAAAGGAGGATGTGTCCATTGTCCTGAAGCAAAGAAGAAACAGCTCTTAGTCTGGGGAAGATTTCCCCTCAAAATACACAAGTCTAGGGGCATTATCAAGACCAAAGGTGGGGTTCTGGCATTGGGTGAATATCACCCATTTTCCTGATTAAGAATCATTGCCTGCAATAAAAGGTTCTTCATACTTCAGCAGAAATGAGAATCAACAGAGCTGTTTGATAAAAATGCAGATCTAAGCAACAAACCATTTGGAAAAAGAAATCCAAAATGTAATACTATCCAACAGCATCAGAAAATACGATCCAGCCAGGCATGGTGGCTCACGCTTGTAATTCCAGCATTCGGGAGGCTGACACCAGAGGATCCAGGTTCGCGGCCAACCTCACCTAATTAGTGAGGCACTCCACAACTTAGTGAGACCCTGTTTCAAAATAAAGAATAAGCCGGGCATGGTGGCACATGCTTGTAATCCCAGCATTCGGGAGGCTGAGACCGGAGGATCCAGGTTCGAGGCCAGCCTTAGCTACCTAGTGAGGCACTCCGCAACTTAGTGAGACCCGGTTTCAAAATAAAGAATAAAAAATAGGGCTGGGGGTGTAGCTTGGAGGTAGAATGCCCCTGAGTTCAATCCCCAGTACCGCAAAAAAAAATAGAATAAAATAAGACTGGGAACAAAGCTCGGATGTAGAGTGACCCTGAGTTCAATCTCCAGTACCGCAAAAAAAAAAAAAAAAAAAGAAAAGAAAATATGATCCATTGACAGATGAACGCATAAACACACGGTGGTAAACATATACAGTAGAAGATTTTTCAGCCTTAAAAAGGAAGGAAAATTTTGACACAAACTACAACAGACTGAGCCCTAAGGACACTATGCTGAGTGAAATCAGCTCCTCACAACAGTACAAATATTATATGACCCCATTTACATGAGGCACTCAGAGTAGTCACAGCCATAGAGTCAGAAAGTAGAAGGGTGGTCCCCAGGGGCTAGAGGAATGAAGTTGATGAAGTTGTTTAATGAGTAGAGAATTATAATTCTGTAAGATAAAAAAAGTCCTAGAGGAGGATGGTGACGGTTGCATAACAGTGGGAATGTACTTACTACCACTGAGTTGTACACTTAAAAATTAAGATGGTTAATATTATGTTATGCATATTGTGCCACAATACATTTTATATATATATATGTGTGTGTGTGTGTGTGTGTGTGTGTGTGTGTGTGTGTGTGTGTATGTGTATTGGTCAGCAGTCCCATTTCTGTAATCCAAAGCAACTGACCATACAACTTAGAGGAAGATTTATTTGCTCACAGTTCTGGAGATTTCAGGGGTTCAGTCCATGTCAGGCTGGGTCTGTGGAACTCAGTGCATGGCGGCAGGAAGCAGAGAGAGGGAAAGAGCAAGAGCTCTGCGCTCACATCACAGAGGCGGGAAGCAAGAGAGCCAGCAAGGGGAGGAGGAACTATATGTAATCCCCAAGGCCCCCAGGGGTCCCTCCTCAGCAAACCAGCCCCACCTCTAATATGGCTGCCTTGTTTCCATAAGGGCTGGGGGGACATTCTAAATCCAAACCATTGTAGTATTTTAGAGATATACTTACCAAAAGATCCTCAAAAGATGGATAAAACCTATTGTTATAGCTGGGTATGGTGGTGCACACCTGTAATCCCAGTTTTTGAGAGGCTGAGAGAGGAATATCACAGGTTTGAAGCCAGCCTCAGCAACTTAGTGAGACCCTGTTTCAAAATAAAAAGAGTTGGAAGGCATAGCTCAGAGGTAGAACACCCCTGGATTCAATCCTCAGTAACACACACAAAAAAGTGTAGTTTGGGGAAACTAATCTTGGAAAATCTGATTTGGCAAGTCTAGGATACATTTTAAACAAACAGCCCAGGTACCCAGGAGGCAGTGGCTCTGGATCCCTCAGGAGACAGCGCTCCACAGGTGAGGAGCCCCTGCCGCATCCCGCTGCCTTTCCTTTGGTTCCACAATCAACCAAGGGCTGGGGCAGAACTGGGAGCTTCCTGCAGTGAAGACCAGTGCCAAATCAATGGAGAGATACACCATATCAGTCAGGCGGCTGGGAGACAACCCTTAACCCACTCCAGCACACAAAGCAGCTATGACAAGAACAGGAATTTTGACCCTAGAAATTGGCAAAGCTCTCAGAATGGCATAGCATTCGCCATCCTGCTGATGGAGCAGAATTTTGACACGTGGGAAGGTCAACACCCGCTGCCTCCTGCTCATGTTTCTTGGTGGCCTCTGGGTCCTCTGCATCTCCCTCTCCATCCAAATTGAACCCCCTTGGGGTGACCGCTCCAGGTACTTTTTCCTTCCTCTTACCTTTCTATCTTTTGCCCCAGGCCATGTGCCAGTCATACAATCCCTTCCCTAGATCCTTTAGCAACAAAGCCCCAACAATGAGACCTGGCTTTCAGTAAGGCACACTTGGGGACACTCTGCTGGCAGAGAACCAGCCTGGGTGCCCTCGTCTCTCAACTGTTTCACCCCCGGGTCCCAATCCGCAGCTCCAGTCAGACCTTTATGTCCCAAGGGTCCCTTCCTGCCTCTGTTCTGACTCCGTTTCCTCATGGAACTTCTACCTGATTTCAGGTGGGTGCTGCCCTGCGCAGCACAGGTACGATACAGATGGCTAGGCCTTCTCCATGGCCTGGACCCTCTATTCCTCAGCCTTGATCTCCTTAGGTCTCCATTACTCAACTCCTGGACTTTTGGGGATGGATTTGGGCCAAGAGCCCAGTGGCTCTCTGGAGCAAGAATAAAGCAATCTGAAGCATCTCAGACCCTGGTCTCAGCATAGTTGCCTAGATTTGGTCCTGTGTGCCTTGGATAAGGGAGGCATCTTGGAATATCTTAGTCTTGATCCTCCCTATCCCCCAGTAAGCTTCTCCCTACTCTTCCTCCTTTGCTGAGTGAGGAAGGACAGGCTTCCTAGAGACAGATATGAACCACATCCAGGAAAGCTGACCCCTCACACTCCAGGGATGCCTCCTGGCTTCTTTGCTGTCATTGCACAAGATGCTCCATCCTTTGCCTGTCTCCATCCTGCGTGGTGAGCAGAGCTCCCCATTGGCTAGCTCAGCGGCTAAGCCTTAGAGAGATCCCAAGTTGGGAAGTCTGCAGCAGCCTGCAGGGCCACGACCAACTCTTGGTGATGTTTCCACTTTTTGGAGAACTCAGTGGCCTCTAATATCTGGTCCCAGGAGACAAAGGATAAAGCCATAAGGAAGGAACAGGGCATCTTGAGGAGCTGACAAGCCCAGGGCTAAGAGAAGACCTTGCCCTGGTAAGATGCAAGCCCAGAACATGTCTTAAGTGGGGCCTCCTATCTTGAAGCACTGTGGCTGGAAGGATCAGCCTTGGGCATGAGGCTGCCTTCCTCTCTTCCAGAAGAGTAGGCCTAGACCATGGGCAAACTGGGCACTCAATGGGGCACCATCAAATGCCCAGGTCCCACCATCAGGACCCAGTGATGGGGTCAGCTAGGCCCCCAGGGCATCAGCAGGACCCTCACCTGCTCCGGGTGATTCTGGCACAGGGCTGGGGTGAGGGCGAGGCTGCTACAGGTGGCAAGGCCCAGGCAGTAGCCAAGTCCCAGAGTCCAGGTGTGACCCATGAACTGATGTCTGACATCAGACTCTGGAACTCTGGCGCCTCATGCTTGGCCTGACTAAAGACAGTGATCACACCTCTTCGTGACCACGGAGAACTCCCACTTGCAGGTCCAGCCTTTCCTGGGCACCGTCTTCAACCTCACACCTGGGGCTCTAGTGTGACTCGGCTTTCCCATCCACCCCTACTTTGCTATCTCACAGGGGGACATGCAGCTTCTGGGCTTCCTCCTGGGCTCCCAGTCCTGCTCAGCTCAAGCCTTGGCCATGGCCTTTCCCTGGCAAGCCACCCTCTCTCCCATTATTTATTCACTTATTCTGGGTTCTAGGAATTGAACTCAGGGACATTATACTTCCAAGCTACATCCCCAACCCTTTTTATTTTTAGGATCTTGCTAAGTTGCTGAGAGTCTCACTAAGTGGCTGAGGTGGCTTCAAACCTGCTGTACTCCTAAGTACCGGGATCTCAGGCATGTACCACCGTGCCCAGCTCTCCCATCATTTAAACAGCTCCTCCCCACCAAGCCTGCAAAGGTCTGACAGAGAGAGCATGGCTGATCGCTGCTCTCCATCCACCCCCATTCCCGACCACACACTTTTCTTTTCTACCTCCTGTGAAGATCAACTTTGATCCTTTTGATCAAGTGGGCAGGGAGCTCAGAGAGGACAAATACACATTTATGAGCACTTGCAATGAGCTCACCCCTCTCCTTGCCACATAGGTAGGTAAGGGGTTAAACGCAAGGGCTTTACACCAAATCGTCTGGTGTTGAACCCTGACTCTGCCACTCATGAGCTGTGTGACCTTGGCAAAGGTGTTTAACCTCTCTGGACCTCTGTTGTTGTTGTTGTTTCTTCTTCTTCTTCTTCTTCTTCTTCTTCTTCTTCTTCTTCTTCTTCTTCTTCTTCTTCTTCTCCTTCTTCTTCTCCTCCTCCTCCTCCTCCCTTCCTCCTCCTTC
>PVLC010002439.1:72903-115066 GCA_004027655.1 Graphiurus murinus | reverse complement strand
CCGCGGAGACGGGCTTCTTTGCTCTCCCTGGTCGGCCTTCCGGGTTCTGCTCAGCTGTATTCCAGTTTTCGCAGCGTTTTCCACCTTTTTGTTGCTTTTTTTCTTCTTTCAAAAAACTGGATCCACGACTGATTTGAATCGAGCTCACAGCGGCTCTTGAGACGTGTCTCACTCCGTCGCCATCTTCCCGGAAGTCTCAGATCACATTATTTTTAAAATGTATTCTGCCAATCTGTTTTTCAGTTATAAATTTTGA
The DNA here is from genome assembly GCA_004027655.1 of Graphiurus murinus. Classification (NCBI taxonomy): domain Eukaryota; kingdom Metazoa; phylum Chordata; class Mammalia; order Rodentia; family Gliridae; genus Graphiurus; species Graphiurus murinus. The sequence goes on along the minus strand of PVLC010002439.1, from coordinate 114,810 downwards.
CCCATTTTATTTTATTAAAAATTAGAAATGTGAAAATTTTATTTTTTATCACTTGTGAGAGTAATGAACTAACTTGATACTTGTTATCTTATTGATCTTTCTGGCCTTTTCAAAACTTCACTTCTTTCTGGGGTAATCTGACCCTAGAATCAGAATTTATCTTTTAAATAACAATGTAAAAACATATTCATTTACCCCAGGAAAGGGAGTCACCAAAAGACTTAAAATGTCCACATTGCTTAATTATTTTTTAAAGCAATAAAATTGCTGCACAAAAACTTAAAAATCAGCAGGTTATTTGGTTGGCTATGGAACATATATATGTTAAAAAGAACTATATATTTAGGTAAATTTAGAAAACATACAAGGTATATACCAATTGTGACCAGTGGCTGCATCTTGAGGTTGGGGTTATCTGGTTATCTGAGGACTTCCATTCTTTTCTCGTGTGTGTGTGTGTGTGTGTGTGTGTGTGTGTGTGTGTGTGTGACTGGGAATTGAATCCAGGGGCATTTTACACCTCTAGCCCTGTTTTACTTTTCATTTGAAACAGAGTCTCATTAAGTTACTCTGTGTGGCTGGCCTATAACTCTCCTGTCTCAGCAAGTATTGTAATCCCAGTAGATAAATTTTAAAAAACCCACCTTTTACATATTCTACCTGTTTTAGTCAGCACTCTCACTACAGTGACCCAAAATACCCAACAACAACTTAGAGGAAGGAAGATTTATTTGCTCATAGTTTTAGAGGTTTCAGACCATGCTAAGCAGAACCATGTCTGCACCATCACTCCTGGCAAAAATGCATTAGTTTAAAAATTGATAATCACAATATGGAGACTGCATTGAGAGGGGGTCATGTCATGGGCATGCTTGCTTGTCACTTCATTTCTTAGTGCTACTCTATAATACACAACTTGTGTACTTAGCTCTGCTCTGGTTTTCTTGGATTCTAATGTCTGAATCCAAATGAGCTGTCATACAGGCATGGAATATAGTGTCTCAAAGATAATGTGTGTGTGGAAGGGACGCAGACCCAGGGGCCATAGATGCCTGGTGTGGGTGCTCCGAGAGGAAAAGAATCACTCTAGCACATTCTTGAACTTGCTTATTTTTCCGCCTTTTTTTCCCCACTTCTAATCATCACACATGAGACAACTGCAAGAATAAAATACAAGTCCAATATGGCAGAGATAGGGTGGTAATATTTTTGCTTAATAATTGTGTAGCATACATAGAGTATGATACTATGATAAAATCATATCTCCTGCTAAAGATATCAATTTTGCTGTGTAACAATCTCAGAATTTTACTAGTCTACAACATAAACATTTGTTTATTCCTCACATTCCATAAAGGCTGTGGGTTAGCTGGATGCAGATCTGGTTTGAGTTCTGGGCCATCTACCATCCTACCCCCATGCGCCTTCTCATTTCTGGAGCCAGGCTGCAGGGACAGCCCCTACCCGGGACATGCTTTTCTTGTGGCAGAGAGCAAGGGCACAAGAAGCTGTGCTGACATGTGTAAAACTGCATCTATTGACATAACCGGGCTGAATGATGGAGCAGAAGTGTATATTCTGTCCACTAAGAGGCTTCACAAGGGTGGATGTGTATAAGCTGCTTACAGGGGAGGAAAAGAATAATGGTAAACAATACTAAGATGTACCGAGTTAATAAGCAGATAGAGCTTAGTTTTATTATGCTGGTCCTTGGGTACTTGGGTATCCTGGGAAGGAATGAAGCCTTTGATTGCAGCGATGGCAAAGGAAAGGCTCTGAGCGTGTCCCACGTCCATCTACTCCTAATTATATCATGTCGTTTTACCACTGAAATTAAAAAATGAATTCAATATTTAAAATGCAAATATAATTAGAAATGCAAAGAATATAACAATATTAAAAATGCAAAGGAATGCAAATATAAATTATGTAATTTATCTTTTTGACATACCTTGTCTGCAGAGACTTGTGCTGACATAATTTCATCTTGTTTAGTTTGCAGATAAAAAGATAATCCCTGGTACCATGTAAATTATCTTGTGGAGAGCTCTTCCAAACCATCATATAGGGGAAAAAATAGCCGAGCTTCTTACTAACACAGTATGCTAGCATTAAAGGAAATGGGGAAAAACCGTTTGACCTACTCTGGTCTCTCATTTCAATTGAGTTGAAATTTACCCCTCAACACATTTTTCTTTGGATTGCTTACTTAACCATTTTAGGATGACAGGCAGTGGTTGTACTGCAGAGGTCTGCTATCAGCAGTCCCCTTCATCATAACTGTTCTCTGTGACCAAGTTCCCATTGCCTGTGATTGAAAAGTCTAAGATATTAAGGTCTGAAAATTGAGGTTGTGAATTGAAAGAAAAACACCTAAATTTCAACTATTGTGCACGACTTTGGCTGTTTAACATAGTTTTACAGAATCTTTCTAAGGAACATTTTCAAATCTGAGGTTACTTTCAGCTTTTTTTTTTTCAGTAAATGAAGTAAGCATACTAAGTTCAAAATGCTGTTAAGGTTGATGTGAATAAGAATGCGTATATTAGAAGTGTAATTATTTGTATCTGGGTATGGGGGGAAATGTCTATAATCTCAATACTTGGGAGGCTAAGACAAGAGGATCTTGGGTTCGAGGCCACCCTCAGCCACTTAACAAGATCTTATTTTAAAATGATTTTTTAAAAAGGGCTAGGCATGTGGCTCAGAGCTAGAACACCCCTGAGTTCAATCCCCAGTACCTAAACAACAATAACAACAAAAACCCCAAACCAAAAATGTAATTATTTGTCACTGTACATCTTTCACAACTAGTAAGAATGTCATGTTACCATATCATGCTTTTATTGATCGATGTGTTTGGGAATTAAATAACCAAATTATGTTTAACATCATTTATGGAAGGACGAAATCGAATTCTACCTTCATCGAAGGGCTTTCTCCCATTGAGGATTCAGGTTCTCAGTGACCTTTCTAAACTGTGAGATTTATAGTTTTCTCTCCTTCTCCCAGCATCTGTAATGCATTCTAGATTGTACAACTTGTGGGCAAAGCTAGGCCTCACCTGTTTACTTTTGTCCCAGTTTCAAGCAATAGGCTTGGCTCTGAACTTCTGTTTGTTGAAGGAATGGATGTTTTGATTCTCATCATCATCTGAATGCACGGGTTCCCATCTTCACAGGACTGCAAATTCCTTGCTGTCAAGAGTCATGTTACACTCCTCATTTTAGTTCTCCCTAGCATCTTGCACAGTGCTGGCTGGGCACAAAAGGCTGCTCATTTATGTGATATTTGTTGAACTGATTCTTCAAGTTCAGTTATGTTCTTGTCTTTTCTGTCATCATCTCCAATCATGTCAAGTTTAATTTTTTGGATAACATGCTTTGAACAGGGTGTGGTATGCATACATATTTACTGAATGCCTTACCTGGTACTTTGCACACAGCAGATACATGGTTGAAAGGAACCAAACTACTAATTCTAGCCACAATTTTTTTTTTTTTTTCGGTACTGGGCATTGAACTCAGTGGCATTCTACCTCCGAGCTATACCCCTAGCCCTATTTTTTATTCTTTATTTTGAAACAGGGTCTCACTAAGTTGTAGAGTATCTCACTAGGTAGCTGAGGCTGGCCGCAAACCCAGATCCTCCGGTCTCAGGGTCCCAGATGCTGGGATTACAAACGTGCACCACCACGCCCGGCTCTAACCACAATTTAGTACTGCCTAGCTGTGTTGACAAAATCTTCAGATATTTATAGCCAAAATGAAATATCAAAGAGTAAATGGACCTGGGTGTGGTGGTGCACACCTGTAATTCCAGTACTTGGGAGGCTAAAACAGGAGGATCATAGATTCGAGCCCAATCTTGACAACTTAGGCCCTCAGTGATTTAGTGAGACTCTTTTTCAAACTAAAAAATAAAATAGGGCTGGGAGTGTAGCTCAGAGGTAGAATGCCCCGAGTTCCATCCCCAGTACCACACACAGACACACAGACACACACACACACGTACACGCACACGCACACACAAACAAATGAAACAAAGAAAAAAATAAGATGACTGATTAGTGAATAAAAATAACAGTAATGTTCACAGAGTGTCATATTCAATTATGGGCTCTTAGAAGTTGAAGAAGTCCTTGGGGCTTTCCTATAACACCTAGGGCATTGCTGGGGGGATACTCAACAGAGCATGTATTGAGGTGTTTCATGGCCTCGTTTCTAACTCTAGTTTCTCCAGGGGTGTGGCCTCTGGGTTCATTTATTTAATTTCTTTGCCTCAAATTTCTCACCTCCAAAATGGTCATAATAATATTTATCTCCCAGGATTGTTATGAGGATGACATAGAATGATGCCAGAAAAATACTGAGCTCAGTACTTGGCAGATAAGTGCCTAATTAAAGAAAACTCCTGGAAAAGACTGAAATTCCCGACACTAAAAATGAGTAATGGTGAAGAGATGGAAATTCTTATTAGCCTGATTTGATGACTACACGTCATATACACGCACTGAATTACCATAACATACCCCACAGACATGTACAAATATGACGTCTCAATGACAATTAGCTATTATATTGATTGTTATTTGTTGAACACCAATGGAATGCGAGGAATCATAGGAGGTATATCTCAGAAATTCATTACTACCGCTACTTTGTGTGTGTGTGTGTGTGTGTGTGTGTGTGTGTGTGTGCGCGCGCATGCATAATATTGAGAATTGAACCCAGGGGTGTTCTCCCTCTCAGGTACATCCCCAGTCCTATTTTATTTCTACTTTGAAACAGGGTTTCACTAAGGTGGTAAAGGCCTGGCTAAGTTGCTGAGGCTGGCCTTGACTCTTCCATCTTCCTGTCTCAGCCTCCCTACTGGGATTATAGATGTGCCACTGTGACCACCACCACAACCACACAGGTATACTAATTTTTTTTTTTAAAGAATCATTTATTGGCCATTTTTTATGCAATTGAAACTATGCAAAATATTGAACCCATTATTCCAATACTCTAAACAATTCTTTCCTAAGTGTGGAAATTGAGATTTTGGAAGATCATATAACTTAGCCTGGGTCACCCAGCATATGATTATGTGGAAGGGTCAGGATTCACATACACTTCCCCTGGCTGAAGCCTCAGAGTGTACCCTCTTGAGGAGACACCTCCAAGAGTGATGGAAGGAGAGAAGGATGACGGTGACATTGCAAAGTGGCCATCCTCAGGAAAAGGAGGTGACTTCAGTGTGGGCGCAACTGTGAAAAATGCCATGAGCAAGTGACATCAGAGGAGCCGAATTTTAAGAGGCTGTGACTTGGCAGCCATTTGGAATCAAGAATGCTGCCAGATACCCCACAAAGCACAGGGCAGCCCCACAGAAAAGAAGCACCCAACTCAAATGGTCAAAAGTGCCAAACCTGAGACCCTTTCCCCCGTCCTATGTACTTCTTAGTCGCCTGCCATTCATATATCTCCTTGTTCTGGAAAATTTTGCCTAGCTCCTGACAATCCATTTTTATTTCTAGAAAATTAGAATGACTGAATAATTAATGCAATCTTCCCATTATCAAACTTTCATTAATATCTATCTGTAGAGGTGATTAGCTAGACACTGCGCAGTGAATTAGACCTTGTTTCTTTCTTTGGAGCCTGTAACCTTAGGCAGCCTTCTTTTCTAAAGTGTGGAAGAGAAACAGCAGGCAAATAGCCACGCTGACCTTCCATATACCAGTAGGGAAGGCTTTACACCCTCAGAAGTTAATGGGGAGAGAAAATGTTTTTCAGGTGAAGAATGAGGGTTCCTGTACAGGCAAGGACAGTGCCATGACCCCTCGGGGAAGCCAAGGGACATCAATACCTTTTCCTGCTCAGCGTAGGGCTGCATGGAGGACACTGAACTTCAGAACCTACCCACCGTGGGAGGGAGCTTGTTCTGGGGCTGTGCAGGTCACATTAAGCATTTTTAGGGTTTGGATACCGAATGTACACCAGTAAAGCTCATGCGTCGGCAATGCTTCTAGGTGAGTGCATTCCAACCACGTAAATGCAGGTCAACCTTAAATGCTTGCTTTGTTCTCTATTTTTCTAATCAGAAAAGTTTGAACACTTCCTGTTCACAAGAGGAGTGGCATTTTACACTATCATGTCAACAAAGCCTTCTTAGTAAATTTCAGCACAAGGACCTCAGGGGCAATGCTCTCTGTGCCTGGTGAGTGTCCTTTGCTGCAATAATGAGTTTAGATTACTCCTTCTAAAATCATTGCCGACACATGAGCTATATCCGTCCTGGTCCCCTCTTGCTCTCTCTGCTTCAGGTTGCCGGGAGTTGAGTGGCTTTTCCTCCCCACCGCCCTGCTGCCAGGTTGTCTCTGCCTTGGAGCTGGCTGATTACGAACCAAACCTCTGAAAAATAAACTTTTCCTCCTCCAGGTTGCTGTTGTCAGGTATTTTCATCACAGTGATGAAGAATCTGACTAGCACAATATATATCATGTCAACACACACACACACACACACACATACACACACCCCTTTTTCTTGTAGTTTGTTTTTGATTTTGTTTTTAATCCTGTAACCAACCTAAACTCTCTGACACTTTGCTTTTCCCATGTAAACAGAGCTACGAGCAATCAGCAGTGCAGTTATTCTCTGTGTACTTGCAGTCTCCTTGTTTCAAATTCTTTAAACAAAAGACAATTATTTCTTTGCTATTTTTTGCAAAACAGTTTTATTGGGACATATCCTCACCATGCTTCTAAAAATATAGTTCCAGAGATTCCCCCAAGCCCAAGGCAAACATAATATATGGAGAGACAAGCTTTCCAAATCCCGAATTTTTAGATTTCTAATTCCCTTAGTGTGTCTCTAATACTAATTGGGGGAGGCCTTTCCTGATTGCATTACCCGAGAGTAGCCACAAGAGGGCGTATGAAGAACGCAATCCTCTTTGGAACGGAGCTTCCAGAAACCATTTCTTTCATTATACAGAAAGCAGCATCTGCAGTTTTCTGTAGTCTGAAAGGGACGTAGAGACCCTTGGAACAGTCCCTTGCACCTCTTTTTAACATGTTGTCTGCACAGAAAAGGGAGAGAGGGAAGGTTCTGAAGGTTCTATCAGATTTCCTGTTCTGAGTTTCCAAACCATACCCAGGGGAGCTTTTGCAAAATCAGCTCACACAGGCATTGTGCTCCATTTGATTAAGCCGAAATTTCACCATGCCAGAAATGGCCCAGGCTGCTAGGGTAACTTGGGGTTTGAGTAGAATTAATCTCTCTAAGCTTGAAAGATTTTTCCATGATGATTCATTCCTGTCAAAAAAAGATCTCGTTGCCTTTGGCGTGTTCAAAGGAAGAAAATCATCCTTCTCTCTTTTTTTCCTTCAAAATAGTCCGTTCATATGAGATTTACATGAGTTGATGTACCACAGAATTAAGAGAGCTAGGATGCTTCCAAGGATAGCCCAAAATGCTATCGGGAAGGACACTCTGGGGAAAGAGGGCACAGACCGAACACAGAAGCACTGTGCAGGGCAGTGGTTTTCAAATACTGGCACTCATCAGAATCTTCCAGAAAACTTGCTGGGCCCCACCTGAGTTTCTGGTTGGCTCCATCTCGGGGTGACCTTGGCAAGTTACTTAGTCTCTGTCTACATTCATTTTCTTACTGTGTGTACACAAGGGGAAGAATAGATGTACTTACTGTACAGAGTGGTTTTGTGCATTGAAGAAGTTAATACTTGAACAATAATTAGAGCGATGCCGTATACTTTCTTCTCAATAAATAGTAGCTCTTATTGCTACTCCTCACTTGTACTTCTGTTCTCAATTTCCTTATCTGGACACTTGAACTAAGAAGCCTATTGATTTCGGGAAATGTGCCCTCGTGCTGGAAGTTTTCATGGCATTACCTTTAAAGCTTTCACCTGGCTGAAGGGTAAAAGTTTTAAAGTGACTGGGTGTAAGGGTCAATTATAATTTTTTAAAAAAATTTTTGCAGCAAACATTCAGACTAAACAGGCAGTTCAAGGATTTTCAGGTTTGAACAATGTGTGGCGCTGACTCTATTACTTCTGTAACAGATGAGAACATCTCCTGGAACTCTTTGTGTCTCAGAAACTAAAGGAGAAAGAGGAAATCTCTTCCTGGACAGATAACGGTGTCCCTCAAACACTGCTGTGTGACTCTGGGCAAAGAACTTTGTTTGCTTGAATCTGTTTTTTTTTTTTTTTTTTTCTTTTTTTAAAAATGTGGTACTGGGGATTGAACTCAGGGGAATTCTACCTCTGAGCTACACCCCTAACCCTATTTTTTATTCTTTATTTTGAAACAGGGTCTCACTGAGTTGCGGAGGGCCTCACTAGGCATCTCAGGCTGGCCACGAACCCAGAGTCTCCGGTCTCAGCCAGAGAAATCCAAGTACTAGGATTACAAGCATGCGCCACCACGCCCGGCTGTGGATCTGTTCTCTAAGAGATAAAAATGGTTATCCTGCTCAAAGCTGTCTCAGGAACACCAATTGTGTTTCCATATCTGATAGATGACTAAGTATTATTCAGTTACTTGTAAACTTTAAATACATATCTTTGATGTTGAGTTCCATTTTAACCTTTTAATTTCTTAAAAATGTATTTACAGAATAAGTAATAGCACTATGATGCAAAATTCAAAGAATAAATAGGGGAAACAGGCCTCTCTTTCATATTCGTCATCTGTCACCACAGTGTCTGTTCACTGGAACTTTGTTTCTTCACATTAATAGATATTATTGATTTGAGCAGCTTTAGGTTTATAAAACAAATGGGCGAAAAGTACCCAATTACTCGTGTATACCCCTCATATGCCCAACTTCCCCCACAATCAATACCTCAAGTCAGCCTGGGGCATTTGTCGCTACCCATGAACCAGCACCGATGTATCAAAGTCCTCAGTTTACCTTGGGGTCACTGTTGGGTTTTGAAAAATGCCTAACACCTGCATCTGCTACTGTAAAGTCACCCAGAGCAGTTCCAGTGCCTTCACGTATCCCCCGGGACACCCCATTCCCCTCTGCCTCCACCAATGCCTGACAGCCACGGATCTCTCCCGGTCTGCACACTCTGACCTTTTCCAGAGTGTTGGACGGCTGCAATGATACGGTGTGCATCCTTTTCAGATTGGCTTCTCCATGGAACCCTATACTTTTTAGCTCCCTCCAGGTCTGCCCCTCTTCATGTTCATACTCACTGTCACTTATTTATACTCACCTATTCAAGGACATCTTGGTTATGTTCAGGTTCCATCAATTGTGAATAAAGCTGTTGTAAACCTTCCTGTGCAGGTTTTCGTCTGGACTTAAGTTTTCAGAATTAGGATATTAAATTGCTCAGTGATGTAAGGATATCTTAAACCCTTGGGGTTATTTTATATGTCTTACATGTATCTTGTATTGAAGATGGCATTAATTAGCTAAGGTGATCACTGTCAGAGTGTTTTCAATAGAAACATTCCTGAAACGTGCATCCTTTTTCCCTCCCTTCCTTCCTTCCTTCCTTCCTTCCTTCCTTCCTTCCTTCCTTCCTTCCTTCCTTCCTTCCTTCCTTCCTTCCTTCCTCTCTGAGGACATAGTAAAACAGAGATTAGGATGCTCTTCCTGTCAGGGTCGGAGTGGGATTTTCCTGTTGGATCTCTCTTCTCTTCTGCCTCTCTCAGACATCTCTCCTTCTGCACCCAGGTAAGGCTCTCTATCACTGACATAACCATCATCCCAGTGTTCCGGTCTGAATCATTCTCAGTCTGGATTTTTCCATCTTAAGCCACACTCTGCATGTTTACCTCACACACATGCTACATCTATGGCTATGCCAATCAATACCCACCTTTCTATTTCCTTTTAATCTTTTTTTAAATTTAGAGATAAAAATGTAACTTTATATATATATATATATGTATATATATATTTATATATATATATATGTATATATATATATTTTTTGTGGTACTGGGGATTGAACTCAGGGGCATTCTACCTCCGAGCTACACCCCCAGCCCTATTTTTTATTCTTTATTTTGAAACCGAGTCTCACTAAATTGTGGAGTGCCTCACTAGGTAGCTGAGGCTGGCCTCAAACCCAGATCCTCCGGTCTCAGCCTCTGGAATGCTGGGATTACAAGCATGCACCACCACGCCCAGCTCCTTTATTTATATTTTAAGTCTACTTTTATTGATGCATTATAATGAGGTTCAGAGTGATAGGAACACATATACACACAGCTCTTGGTGTGTTTCCCTCTGGATCCTGCCCCACTTTCTTCCCTTCCCTGCACATGTTATTGAGATTGGTACTGATCATTTTGTACTTGTACATAGCATTATTTAAACTGTTACAACACTTCTCTCCTGACCCCCTCCATCACGCCACTGGAATCTCTTCTTTCTCAGAAGTCTCTTTTTGTTACCTTATTTTTCTTCATCTTCCACATATGAAAGAAAACATATAACTGCTCACTTTCTGAGACTGCTAATCTCACTTAGCATAATATTCTCTAGTTGTATCCATTTTTCTGCAAATGACATAGTTTTCTTCTTCATTGTGTCTGATAATCCATTGTGTGTGTATACCACAGTTTTGTAATCAATTCATATGTTGATGGACACCTAGGCTGGTTCCATAGATTGGCTATTGTGAATTGTGTTGCTATAAACATGACATGGATATGCATGTATTTCCATCACATTCTGACTTTGATTCCTTTGGAAAGATACCCAGTAGTGATAAACCTGTGTCATATGGTAGCTCCATTCCTAGTCTTCTGAGGAATCTCTGCACTGATCTCCATAGAGGCTGCAGTATTTTGCAATCCCACCAAGAGTGTATAAATGTTCCTGGTTCCCCATATCCTCACAGCATTTATTATTGTTTGCACTTTTGGCAATTGCTATTCTAACTGAATTTCAATGGAATCTCATTCCCTCACTAGATCTTAAAGGTCTGTCTTCTTCCCCTTGCTCCACAATGTTATACAACGATTTGCCTGTAACAGGTGTTTAGTAAACATTCATTGCTAGTACAAGATATTATTGACATTGTTGTGGTTAAGAGCTATTTGATTAATCAGCTTCTGTATCCCCCAGCATGGAAGATGCATGTTCCTGAGAGGTGCTGCTACAATAGAAACAATAACAGCATTTTAATATTTAGTATGTATTAGACACAGTGCTAAGCTTTTTCATATGTTATTTCACTTATTCTTATAACACTCTCCATTTATCATCACCCCCATTTTACAATACAGGAAACTGGACCTTAGTAAGATTACATAATTTTCACGAAAATCGATGCAAATGAATCTTGTACTACAGGAATTCCAGGGTTGCGTGTCAGGGCCCATGGCATACAAAAACAAAAGACATTTTAATTTAATTATATGTTACATTGGAGTGAATTGTTTAAATATAAGTCCTCATCACTATCATGCATAGCAGTGGTCTGATGAGCAGGTACTTTTCCTTAGGAAGCGTCATGAAGATAATATCACTTTACTCCATATACCTCCAGCTCCTAGCAAACTGCCTGGTCTATTTTAGGTATTCCTAGGCTTGAATGATCTTGACTTTCCTGTGTGGGTCAACAAGGTGATTTCCTGGCATTTTGATAGCACTGTAGGAATAAGACGTTTTGGAAGTCTGGCATGAGCAGCCATCTCAAGTTGTGCATGATCGCCACCTCTGAGGACAATGGTCTCCACCCCCATCTTTCATTCCTCAGTTTCATTTTTGGTATAGATATTTGATGGAGATAATATATAATATATATTGCCTGGGCGCATATTTTCTAAATGATTTGTATAATATTATTAAAAGCTAGAAATCTCTTCTCGAAATTTTGTCCACAATTACGCATGTTGGTTGCTGGGATTATATTACTGTGCCTACCAATAAATTATCAGTTATAACCCAGCAAGAAAAAGTTTATGTCCTCATAGTTAAAGTCTCAATGTATCTTTGGACCCCAAAATAGCTATTAGAGATCTGTGTGTTATCAGAGAGGACACTAGAAATAAAAACAGACTGTATCATTGTATTCTTTTCAAAGTCATTGTGTTTTTGCTCTTCACTTCCTAATTGCTGAGAGTTTCAAGTTTTAACATCTCAGCCTACCATTCAAGAAATTCAATTTTTTTTTTTTTTTTTTTACCATAGTTTATACTTTCACCTTTAATAGGCACTCTGGGCTACTGGAATGGGAGTCGGCTGTCCCACTCCTATCTTCACTGCACAGATAGCACCAATTGCTCACTTTTCTAGCTAGCCATACTTGCTCTGATTCTCCAACATCAAGTACACATGTGTTTTTCTGTTTTCTCCTATGACATCACTACACACAATGATCTTGGCCATAATTTAGTAATGTGACTAAAGACTCAGATTCTGATTTGGGTTGAAATAAGGCTTCATCATTTGCTATTAGGTGATCAGGAGGGAGTTATTACCTTCTCCAGATCTAGTTTCTTCATCCACAAAATGTAAATAGATAAAATTACTTTATAGAATTGTTATGACAGTTAACGAACTTTTGCATGTAAAATGCTTAACAGAGTACTACATAGAAATCAACAACTATAGACTGTTTTGAATTCTTCTTAATTATTTCAAATGTTAGCTTCTCCAATTAGGTTGTAATTTCCTTGGTGAGAACAGAGATCATGACTTTCATTTTGAATAATCGCAACCCTGTTTGGTACATTCTTTTAGTTCCAACTAACAACATGGAGTTAAAGAAGTAAAAGCTTGATATATAGTCCTGTAGTCAAATATGCAGGATGTCTCAATTCATTCCAGTACAGAACGTGAGAAGAGGTTGTTCTACTAATGGTGTTGATGGGGGGAACGTACTATGTTCTATTTGGAAACGTGAGATTGATGGAAGTTTAAGACAGTTAATTAGCAGCACATAGGCAAGTAAGATTTTCATGTCTGGCAATTTTAGGAAAGACTTGAGATGCAGGTATCAATCTCCAAGTCAGAGATGTTTGGGAGGTGATGGAAACTGTAGGAATTGTAAGGATCCAGCTTGACATGGCTACCTCCATCTTGATCACAACCACCATCTTGCCTGCCGGGTGACCTGGCCTACATTTCAAAACCTGTGGCATAAAATAAACAAGGTAGTTAAGATGCTCAACTGAACATTTTGTGCCAGGAACTGACACTTCAACTATTTCTTAACTGAATCTTGACATCTTAATAGCTTTTGAGAAAGCCCAGGTGTGGCTGTGATTTACTTTTGCTTAGTTTAGCATATAAGCCCCTTTCTTCTGCCCTTGAGTGCAGAATTCCTTCTGTCTTGCTTCCCAAGATACACTTCTATTTGTGAGTCCCTTATAAATTTTATTTTGTGTATTTTTGGATTAGTCTGCTTCTTTCTTTGGTCTCTCAACAACTTTTACCTTTGGTGACTGGTTCTCATACATCATATTTTCCCAAAACATGCATCTCCTGGGGTGAGAGTGTAGAGTCCAAAAAGGAGGTGAGCTGTGAAGGACAACTGGTAACTAGCAACAGCTACAACCCTTTTAGATTTTGTTTTATGTTGAGGTAGGGTGTCGCTAAATTGCCCAGGTTGGCTGCAAACTTGTGATCTTCCAGCCTCATTTTCCTCAGTAGCTGGGATTATAGGTGCGGCCCAAATAATGTTATGTGCGTATGTGAATATGCCACTGTAAATCTCAATGTACACTTATAATGCACCAATAAAAATGAAAAAGAATAAATTGTGGTTATAACAAATATTATAAAATATAGAAATTAGTTATAAAATACTCTAGAGGAAAAGATATATCTATGTATAATGATATGTGCCAAATACTTTAAAATAGATGAATAGAAGGGATAGAGTTGAATTATTAGTTTTTTTAGTTTTAAGGGGAAAAAATATAGACCTGTCCAACTCACTTCCTAGAAGATGGTAATTTTGAAAGTTTTGTTTTTGAAAGGTTAATTTCAGAAATATCCTATCTACCATAATCTTTATAACTAAGCTGATAGTTTTGTGAATGACCAACATAAAGACTCGTTCTATTGTGACCAAAGTCTGACCAGTGTGCTCAATTCACACTGAAATGTCTCCCCAGACAGAAGGCTATGAGGCCTGGGCCTGGGGGGTGGGTACTGTGCAGCAGTGTAAACAGAAAAGTGTTGCTCTTTTCCAACTAAGTGTGTTGGTGTTTCTAATTTAGGTCATTCTGTTTCCCAGGTCTTTAGTGTTCACTTGCACAAGATAGATATTTTGAAATACCTTCTGTTGCTCTTGTGATCCATATTAATCTCCCCCTGCTCTTGTGCCTGCTTGATTCTAGATTTGGGGACCACAAAGCCCACAAAGTCCTTTCTCTTCATAACTTACCTTCCAAAGATATTTTTGATGCTCAAACAATTCCCTGCTGTTTACAACTTCAGAGGTGTCCTCCAAAGAGTTTCCCTCTTAACTTCAATAGTACAACTTTCACTTTTTATCTGACTTGGGAGCTAATAAATCAAGAGACACAGAGAAAGAAAACCGCCTTTATTATAGATTCCTTTATTTTTCTGTTTTTTAGGGGTTATTTACTAAACGGTGATCTTTAATATGTTCTTATTTTTATATTTTCATATTTTTGGGGAACTGAAATTCGTAGATTTCCCCCACTTCTTTTTTGAGAACTATTTTAATAATTTCCAAAAAATCAAGTATTGTAATTATTGACAGATTTTTTTTTTTGTTATTAAACTTACTCTGGTCTCCCTGATTTATAGTTACAAGTTCTTGAAGGAATTTACATGTTTCTAACAAAGTAGATGAGTATAACATTTTCATAACACAGCAGAACCCTTGAGAAAGTTTGTTTGTCATGAATTTGATTTGTAGCAGTTTATTTCACCAACTCATGGGATATTTATTTAATTTTTATTTTTATGTGCTTTTATGGGTGCATTATGGTCTCACATCATAATATAAATCATGTTGACAGTGACATACATGCACACAGCATTTATCGCCCTCCTGCTCCCGCCTCCCCATCTTCCCCCTTCCAATACAGAGTACTGCAATTGACATTGGTATTTTCTCATAGGATATTTATAAAGATACATGTAGTGTTAGTAAGAGAAAACCTACACTCTAACTGGTTTGGAAGTGAAGAACTTCATCCCACGATATAGGAAGCTGAGTAGGAGGATGAGCTCCAGGGAAGCCTGTAGGCTCCTGTTCTATTTGTGTGAATTATCTGGTCTGCCCGCACCCAAGTGTTGACTTCCTTCTTGGGCTTGGAGCAAGATGGCAGCATCAGTTCCAGATATGTCAATGCCCAGGGGAAAAAGAAAGGGATCTCTCTTCGTGTTTCCTTTTTAAGACTCAGGGATATGCTTCTCAAAGCACTCAAGCAGATTTCCTTTCACTTTGAATTGATTAGGATTGGTTTTATTCCCATCTCTGCCCCAGTCATTGGTGAGGTAAATTTGAAGTACCACAACTGACTGAGGCTATTCATTTGGAGGGCCATGACCCTACCCAGGCTTCCTCCTTCACCAGTCAGGTTACCACTTGGAAGTCACAGTAATCAGTAAGATAGAGCCAAATAACAGTGTCACGTGGTATTCCCAGATGGCTGTTTATTTCATTCTCTAACCCTAAATTCAGATTTGACTGCATTCTTGCATGACCTGAATTAGTATCAAGCAAAGTTGGACTGGTAGGAAAGAAGGTGAGTTTTCTTTGGGATATTATTGATTGCTAAATCTACTCCATCAGGTAGATTTAATACTTGATGCCTGTTGTCTAGAGAGAAAAGCGATTTAGGAATGAGTGCAAATCTCCATTGCATTTCATCCAGTAAGAGTCAGTGTAGCTCATAAAGTAGTCTTCCAGATCATGGTTATGTAACTGTATTAGAATTTACTTCATTGTAAGGTAATTATTTATAAGAAGGTGTCTCTCTATAAGACTAAAAAGAAAAAATGAACAGTTTCCTTCATGAAACCCATTCCTCTCCAACTTTCTCATTTTCTGTTTACCCATTTGCTTAAGTCACAAATATGCCTACCGTTCTTGATTCTTCCCTAGTCCTCAGTCCACAGTTGTAATTCATCAGAGGGAGCATACATTCTACTTCCAAATGAATCAGAAGCCCTCACTTCTATCCAGCTTCATGCCACCGTTCTAGTGTTAGCTCTTGAGTAGGTTATTGGATGGGCTGCATAATGGTCTTCCCTCTTCCCTAACCCCATCTCTATTACTGTTTAACCTTTCAAGCCATTTGTAACTCAGTGTCCAGAGAAAAAACTTGCTCATCACTGCTTTAAATCTTTTAATTATTTCCTGTTGCATTTAGAATAATATAGATCATATTAATAATAATATAATAATATAGATTATATTATGCTATAACATATGTTATAACTCTAGTAATTATAGCAGTATTACTATAGTATAATATAATAATATTATAGCATAATATGATTATTATAACTCTAGTAATTATAGCAGTATTACTATAGTATAATATAATAATGTGTATTAATATTTTATATTTTACATATTTGTTTTATATTAAATGTATTATGTAAGTAAATTAAAATATAGTGTTATAATATATACTAATATATTAATTATATTATATTGGCCATGACTTATAATATGGTGTATGACATTGCCCCTGCCTTTACTACAACCTCACGGGGCTATTCTCTGTTACTTGAACAGCTGAATTGTTCCCATCATGAGACAATTGGGATGTCCCATAGATGACAGGCTTCTGAGCTGGTCTCAGCTCAGTCACTGCCTTCCCATGGTGGCTTTCCTTTTCCACCCTATATCTTCACAGGCTTCCTCTCTTGGTGGTGGGGAAAGGTGGTATAATTTTAACCTGTTCTTTGCCTTCATAGGGCCTTTCTAAGTGTGTATGTATGCTTATTTGTTTATATCTCAATTTATTAACTGTCTCCCTCCCTATAAATGGTCTAGATTGGTTCCATTAGCCATTGTGCAGAATGAGGTCTGGCTGCAGGAGGAGGCAGTCTTAGACAGGAAATGCAGTGAATAAGTTTCTTGCATACTGATGGTTCCCTTGAGTATGAGTAATGCCTCTCTGCATTGCTAGTGCCTAGCAAAATGTTCACCACATAAAATGTCCTCGGTACATCTGCAATGTTGAATGAATGGACACATCTTGTTAGAAGCATAAAAATTAGCATTTGACTATAGGATTAGGAATGAAAGAATAGATTTCTCACTAAATGGATACTGTATCCTTACCAAAGCTTCATCATGGTTTACAATATTTTCTGGCAAGTTTAGACCATTGTTTCCAAAATAGCACCTTCACTCTTTCATGTATGAGACAAGAACACTTAAAGAGTCAGAAAGTCAGAGGAAAATAATAAAGAGGAGAATTAGAGAATCATCTCATCCAAATCTAATTTTATCATATAAGTGATCTCATAGACTCACGGAAGTAGAAAACAGATCAACTGAGTACATCTCACACTGCTCTGCATCACCCTTGTCCTCTCTGGGTCTCAGACTCCCCAGAAAGCTAAGGTATTAGATGCCATCTAGATTTAACCAATCGTAACTTGTATAATTCCTTGCAAAGTGTATTAGTCAGCTTTCTATTACTGTAACAAAATACCTGAGATAAAAACTCATAAGGAGGAAAAGTTTACTTTTGGGTCACAGTTTGGGAGGTTTTCATCCATGATCAGTTAGTTGACCTGATACTTTTGAGCCTGTGACAAGGCAGCATGTCAAGGTGGGAGTGCATGGTAGAGGAAGCTGTTCACTTCATGATGGCCAGGAAGCAAATAGAGAAAGAAGAGGGGCTGGAGTCTCCATAACGTAAGTCATTTGGCGACATTCACTATCCAAACTATAGCACAAAGTTCAAAGTGTTAACAGAAAAACAAAAATTACATAATTATCCTTTTATTTTAGACATTGGTTTTCAGGAAGCCATCTTAATACTATCAATTCTACCTCCATAATATTTCTTGCCTAGGCAATCACTTTTAGTCTTCTCTCCCCTCCAGTCCATTCTTTACACTGCTACCAGAGATCTTTTTGAAACAAAATTCTTGGTTTTATCATTCCTCTGCTTACGAGCCCTCAATATCTATCTTTTCCTCAATGCAAGATGCCCACAGCCAAGCCCGTGTTCTGCCTTGAACCCCACACTCTTTTGCACTCAACCATGTGCAGTCCTTTGTACACTGCGCACCACTCCGTATCTCTAGGAATTTTCTTTGGCTCTTTCCTCTGTTGCAATTCTATCTCTGTCTGTCCTTTGTACGGTGGAAACTTTAAAGATTCTGAAAAATGTCAGAATGTCTATGAGATTCTATCTCTTCTCTGAGCCTTTCATGCTTGCAACCCTCCCCTTATGCATGACTTCCCCCTCCCCCACTTTACTGGCCCAGGTGGAACTGTTTATTCCTTTTTTTGTATTTTTACAGCCTTGAATCCAAGCTTTTCTATGGGAGACATATTGACACTTGTCATCTATGTATTCTGCCTAATGATCTTGACTGTAAAGAACTTGTTACCTTCATCTTTTTATCTGGTCTTTAGCATAGTGCCTGATATATAGGAGAAGCCCAACAAATATGAACAAATGAATAAAAATGAGGGCAATTTGAATGAATAAAAAAGGATTAACTATTCAAAAAGTACTTCTTGATTTAAAATTTTGAAGTTTTAGCTGAATGCCTTCATGCATGGAGATGGAAAAGAACAGGTGTGTGTGTGTGTGTGTGTGTGTGTGTGTGTGTGTGCACTTGCGCGTATGCGCGCACGTGTGTATGTGTGCGTGTGTGTGTGTGTGTGTGTGTGTGCGTGTGTTTGAAGAGTGGAAGAATTTTGTAGGGAAGAGTTCTTTCATTTCATTGTCCAGATGTTTCCAGCTGCTTCTGATACTCTTATCTCTCCTAGCTCTTCTAAATAAAATTTTCAGTTGTATGATATTATATCAGTACTCTCATATGTCTTTTGAAAATACTAATTTTAGTTGGACAGAAAAGCAGAAAGGCTGGATAAGCATTCATATGCTGCTGTAGGAATTAATTTGAGAGCACAGTGGCTCAGAATACAGTAATTATTTTAGGCTGCCTTTTCAAATTCAAGGAACCCAGACACTTCTATGATCTTACAGTATTGCAGCAAATGGACCAAAGCACAGACTCTAATGTGTGAAAGATGGATTTTATACACACACTTAAATTTTGATTAATTTATTCATTATTCAACCTACATTCATTGAGCACCTTCTGCTGAGCTCTACACAAGGTACTTTGGATTCAAAGAAGGGGGGTTGGAGGATGGCTCTTTGGTGAGTTTGGACAAAGTTCTTGATGTTGGGAAACTTTTTGCATTCATAGTTGCCATGGCAGCGACTGGCCTACATGAGCTACCCAGGAACCATGGCTCCTGGTAGATGTGCTGCCCTCCTCATTGTCTTTACAGCCGCCCTCTGGTAATTTTTCAATTGCACCACATTTGTTCCCACATTTATGCATTCAAATAGGGCTTTTCTCTGCTACAAATCCATTTTTTTAGAGAATGCAACTCATCTTTCAGAACTTGGTGTGTCAGTTCCTTGGGGATGCTTTCTCTGATCCTTTGCTCAGGTCAGTTCTCCAAGCTGTAGCGATGCTGCACAAGCCTGCTGCAATCATGATTAATAATGGACACAGTTGTATCTGCTCTTCCTTCTGGAATATAAGTAAATGAGTGGGTAATCTGTGTATCTTTTCTTCTTGTACCTTTTGAATCCAGCAGGTGGATATACAGTGTGGGTATACAGTGATCTTCAATAAACTTTTGCTGAATGGGTGAATAAATGAACATACTTCCTCCTTGCCATTGAGGTGCCTGCCTTAATCTTCCTTTTTTTACTATGTGAATGTTTGGTGGAATAAAGATACTTAGACTCTAAGAGAGCAATTCCTTAAAGGGAGTTGTTAACATCTTGAGATCCCATAGAGACTGAGGATCTGTGCTACTGGTGACATTCTGGTCCCCTTTTGGGTCCTTTCAGGTGGAAGGAAGAGAAAGGAAAAGGAAGCTGATCACCCTTCCCCAGCCTATTCTTAGAGGAATGGGAAAGATCAGCATTTGGTATAATGATAGCAATCTTTTTCCCTGCATGAAAGATGGAATCAAGTTGCTCATTTATGGTGAAAGTAGGGCTTTTAAAATAGGCAATCTAGCAGAGGCAGTGAGAATCAGAAGCAGAGACCAAAACATGTAACAATTCATTTTAGAAAAATGTCCTGCAAACCGATCTCCCAGTTGGAACTTAAAAGGCCTCAGATACAATCACGTTCTTCAGAGGGCCTGAAATTACTCTGCACTAGAGATCCTAAGCAATATTACCCAAGGAGGAAGAAGAATGGGGCATCCATCACACTGTCATGTTCTGCCCTGTTCTCAAATTACAAAGTCAGACCTCAGTCCAGAGCTGAGTGATGTTGTTCTTATTCTGCTAGCGTTTACCCCACATATGTTATGAGGGTCCCTTGAGCAGAGCTCTCCTCCTGCCTACTTTTAGAGAGCCCCATCTCTCTTGATTTTCTTGGCATCCCTTCATCCTGACCAGGGATTGCCTGTGAGTGAGAGATCTTGGTGCATGCCATGTTATTTCTCCATATCAGGTTGGCTGCTAATGTGAGGATGCCCAAAAATCTCTGAAATTTTCTTTTTAGAAGAGGTCTGGGATGTCCCACCAAGCCCACCAGCATTACTGAACATCTCTACTCTGTGCAGATGTCCACACTCAATGTGACATGATTTTGACTGAAGCTTTGCCTACTTACATGACTTTTGGAAATCATATTCTAATGAATAGCCAGAAACATTTTTTCTATGATTCTGATTATAATCAGCATTGTACCTATTGTAATCCATTCTCTTGTATTTGACAAAGCCTAAGTCCATTTTTTTAGGTAGGATTTTATCATTCCTTTACAAACTAAGTCCTTTTATCTACACCCACAGTCTCAGTTTTGCTTGGGCAAACTGAGAATTCTTGGGACTCATCCCAGACTGACTGAATCATAAACTCTGGGATAGGGGCCCTGCAATATGTGTTTAGGAGTTTATATATGTATGTTTGGCTAAAGTCTACCTTGGTATTGACTGAGAATAGAAAATGAGATTCTTCATCCAATTAACAGCTCCAATAAGATAATGAGGCAATGCTTATCTTTCCCAGAGAAAAACTCTACAAAATAGTTTAAAAAGGTGTTATTTACATATGACTAATAAGTGGGCTAGCAATATATGGTCATAGTAAATGAATCATTATGTGTAGAACTTTTAAGATAGTACCTGGCACATAATAAATGCTCTATAAATGTTAGCTGGTATCAAAATTATTATTATTTGAGCCTATGTTATTCATTAGTTAAATGGAGTCCTCATTTTCTCTTAAAGAACACTTAAAGGGCTTTACAAGGATACAAACATCAGTTAATAAATTTAAGACATAGTAAAAATAATCACAATAATAAAAAGAAGTGACGTTTCAATGCATGCAATAGAAATTCACATAACTAGCTCTTCTCGTTTTGTTTTTCTAGTTTGTTTTATGGTGTATACCTAAGGTAAATAGGACTCATTATTTGACCAATTCTTTCCTTTTCCTTTCTGGTCCAGAAAACCTTTCCCTACAGTTCTCTACTTTTTCTTTCCAGAACTCCAGACTGCAGGTTGGCATTTAGAGTAGCTTTGCAAGATATGGGAGCCCATGACCAGTTGGCCCCTAAAAGCACGAAGCTGATGGTCTTTCTACTTATGACCTACACACTTCTCACAGGATTTACCAGAATGAGACCTAGACATCTATTGTAGTAAGTCAAAGGCAATTTGAGTTCCCTTAAGTAAAATATGATACAATTGAATTCTGCACATACTTAATCCTTCCATTAACATGAAGTTGATTGTGACAGTGGTCTGCTTGAAAGTTTCACCCACACCCGTTTATGGGTTAAGGGTCAAAGACAACTATATGAAAACATAGGTGCATGAAAACTGTCATCCTTTTCTGGGGCATCATGAATATTCCAATAGTATCCTTATATAAGATGGGAAAACAGCTACTTCCTGTGTGTCAGAATAAAACACTCTTACAATGGTGTGGTGACTACACGAATGGTCTATCTTCAAATGGAGACACATTCAGTTTTCACTACTTAGAGCTGTGTAATCCCAGGGAAGACACTGAACCTTTCCAGGAAGTGGCTTTTTTCAGTGGTATTGATTTCTGAGGGTCCAATGAGATGAAAGTGTTGGAAGACGCCTAGCATCGAGTTAATGTTAACTATTTTTGTTATTTCATGCAGATTCGGAATAAAGAGGAGAGGTATGGATGAGAAACTCAGAGACCCTGGCTGCGTTGGCAAGGCTAAATCTCATGCCAGACTCAGACTGCAAGATGGTGCTTCTGTGCCAAGCCCAGAGGGAATGAATTTGTAGGAGAAAAGAGAGAAAGAGGAAGGAAAACTTTGTCTTTCCATCTGCGGACGCTTGCATAACGTTTCCTTCCTGAGTTCTTGAATCCCAACGAGAGAACTCGGCGTATGTTTGGGAAGAAGCCTCATGAATTAATATTTTTCCCCATGGAGAAACTCACAGGAACTTTGAAGTGTTTATTAAAGAGTTGGTAATGAGGAGAAAACTTTTTGAAAATCATATTAAAAAGTACCTCCCAGACTGCTTCAACAATTTAACCTTGGGATCACAAGACTGCTGGAATAGAAAGAACACATTCTTCTCTCCCTGTCGTCCCCGTGGACTGTGTGCATGCTGATAGCTCTGGTGGCCTCTTGCTAGGAGCTGGTGGTAGAATGATACTTTTTTTTTTTTTGGTGACCAATCAAATAATTACTGGGGTTGAAATTCGTAATCCTGCTATCAAATATTTCATAATGACATCAATTTAAACTTAATATTGCTCTTATCTTTTGACAAAAATAAGGTTTAATATGCTTTTCTCCTAGAGGGGGTAAAATAAGGAAAGACTTTATTATACAAGATAATTAAAATTCTTCCTGAGGTTAAAAGTGATTTAAAAAGAATCACAACATGAGATAATTAGGCCTTATTAGACACTTTATCTGCTTCACTGAAGTCACTTTTTCCAGGATGATAAAATGTGCCTTTGTCTTTTTTTAGAAGGCTGGATACCAAATTTGGAGAAAAAAAATGATCTTTCTCCTTCTCTTAGCCTCAGCACACGACTGTATGAATGGATTTGTGGAAATAATTCAATGCCAGGGTTACAGTTTCCAAAAGCTAGACCTTTATAGAATGTGATGATTTTCAAGTACTTATTCATTTTTCTAGTGGAATTACATTTTATTCTCTATTTTTAGTTGGTTAACAGAAAATGATATGAGTTTGTGTTTTCAGATTTTTTTCCCCCTCCTGACAGGCAGAATAATAACAGATTAGTTTTGGAATATTTAACAAAATCCTTTTGTTACTTGACAAACACATTTATGCCTTCTTGTGCCATTACAGGTAAGGCAAAGAACGACAGTGTTTTGTGTTTTTTCATGTCTAGCGAACATATAATATAAGCTATTACAGTAACCATGTAGTAGTGGATGGTACCTTATAAAGGAAAAGTGGTTCAGGCATTTAAAGCACATGCTGTTTTTGTAAGAGGAAGCATGTACCCCAGGAGCATGGGAGTTTTGCCAGAGCTCTGAACTGTATCTCTGCATGAGGTCTGATATTGCTTTTCTATTCTGCTTTCAGGCCCAATGATGGTGACACTGAGACTGCCACCTCTGCTAATGGCTCGTTGGGTTTCCAATGGCTTTTTAACAATGTTCAACCCAATGAACAATATGTGAATCAGGCAGTACTTGTTTTTGCCCATAAATTTGTGTCCAAATTATTTCCATCTATTCATCAGGGGATGAGAAGCAATTGTTATACTTTGTCTTCAAGGAAACGTTTCGGTTTCACTGATAATGACTTGCAATGGAGGTTTTATCATGTCATTCTTTCCTTCGGGAGAACCTTTCCTTTGGGAAAGGCTATGTCTAGGTCAGTGCATCCAGGGTGAAGTTAAAATATACATATTTCTTTGACTGAAAGCTAGGAACACAGCATTGTTAAGTAAATGTCTATTTTAAGGTGAAATATCGAGGAGAGAAGCCGTGTGCTTCTGCAGAAAAATAGCTCCTGTCATACTTTTGCGGGGTCTATTGTAAATGATATAAAGAAAACTATTTCCTTAAAGAGAAACTTAAACATGAAAATAAGAATGCAATGAAGCCCAAACTGTGAGCATAAAGGGAGTTATATCAAAAGTGTCTATTGAATAAGGTTTTAAATGTTTTCATGTAAGTGCACAGCTGTTTCTTAAGGTACGAGTACTACCTGCATTTTTCTTCTCTGTCAAGCTGGTAGGTTCCATCAGAAAGATCATGACACCTTCAGGGTTCTAGTGATAGGTAAGCATCAATAAACAAAAATTACAAAAAACATGAACCTGCAGCTAAATAAGTTATTAAAAAGCAAATGTGTACAGAGTCACTGCCCAGGTAAAGACATAGAAGCCTGTCAGTGTAGTTGATTTTTGCATACTGATTTTGAACAGAGTAAACTTGTTGCATCTTCATTGGTCTTAGTAATTAGAGAAAGTTTGATTTTTCTATACTCATATCATCTCAATAATGACAGTTTGGTTTCTTCCTTTCTAATTGTTTTACCTTACTGCAGTGGCTGGGACTTCCAGTACAATGTTGAATTGAAGTAATGATGTCATCAATGTCCATCTCCAGTCTCAAAAAAAATGTTTATTTTAAGGCTTCACTATTAAATGTAATGCTTGATTTTCCTAGTTGTTTGCTAATATTTATCTCGATAGGGTGCTGATTTTTATTAGATGTCTTTTGCCACTGTGCAAATTATCATGATATTCAGCAAATATTCTGAATTACCTTGATTGATGTTAAAACAA
The DNA here is from genome assembly GCA_004027655.1 of Graphiurus murinus. Classification (NCBI taxonomy): domain Eukaryota; kingdom Metazoa; phylum Chordata; class Mammalia; order Rodentia; family Gliridae; genus Graphiurus; species Graphiurus murinus. The sequence goes on along the minus strand of PVLC010002439.1, from coordinate 89,833 downwards.
CTTTGAATTTCTAGGGCAAATCAAAATTGATCATATTGTATTATTTCTATGGATAGCTGGATTCAATTTGCTAGTGTTTTATTTAGAATATTTGAATCTCTGCTCCTAAGCAAGACTGGACTGCTACTTTTCTTTCATGTTGAGTTTTCGATCAAGGTATCTAGACCTCATAAAATTATCTGAGAAATGTGTCTTTTCTTCCTCTAATCTCTGGAAGATTTTTTATAAGATTGGAGTTTTTTCATTTTCAAATATTTGGAACAGCTCACTGGTGAAGCTATGTAGAACTGTAGTTTTCTTTCTGGGAATGCTTTAAATTCTATTTAGTTTTATGTCAGCTTCCTCAGTTATATTTTTCTAATAGTTTATCAATTTCATCTAAGTTTTCAGCTTTTTGGCATGTCATTTGTTTTTTGCTTCCATTGTCATTTTTAATGTCGGCAGCAACTACAGCATTGCTTCTTCTCATTTCCTGATATTGATTGTTCGTGCTTTCTCTTTCTTCCCCTCGATCAATCTCTTAAAGTATTATAAATTGAGCTTTTTTTCTCTTCTCATTTGTATATTTGTTTTCTGATAGTTTATGGTTATGCCTCTATTATTTCCTTCTGCTGTATTAAACTTACTCTTTTTTTGTCTAACTTATTGATCTGGATGCTTAACTCTTTTAAGCTTAAACAAAGAGTTAAAGATAAAAGTTTATACTTTTATCATTTCTAATAAATGCATTTTCTTCTAAGTCCTGCATTTTCTGATTTCCACAAGTTTACATTTATACTAGTCTTAATTCATTTTTTTCCCTTTTTCTTTGTGGTACTGGGGATTGTGCTCAGGGGCATTCTACCTATTTTATTTTCATTTTGAAACAGAGTCTCCACCAGGTGTGGTGGTGCACTCTAGTAATTCCAGTACTTGGGAGGCTGAAGCAGGAGGATGGCAGGTTCAAGACCAATATCTGCAACTTAGTGAGACTCTTAGCAACCTAGTGAGACCTTGTTTCAAAACAAAAATAATAAAGAAAAGGGCAGGGGGTGTATCTCAGAGATAGAGTATTCCTAGATTCAACCCCCAGTACAACAAAACAACAACTACAACAAAACAAAGAAACAAAAAACAAGAAACACAATCTCACTAAGTTGCTGAAAGCCTAAATAGCAGAGGCTGACCTTGAACCTGTTGTACTCTTGTCTCAGTCTCCCAAGTCGTGGGATTACAGGCATGTGCCATCATACCTAACTCCTTCCATTCTTTAATCCATTGGCTTGTTAGACACATTTATCATATAATTAGAATTATCTTATGTTTACCAATTTCTAACATAATTACATTGTGATCAGAGAATATACTCTGAGATTAGAAATTTGAATTTTTTGTTAAAAGTCCTTTGTGGTCTAATAGATTTTTAAAGATTGAGCATACCTTATCTGAAATGCTTGGGAGTATAAATATTTTGGATATTTTATTTTTTTAGATTTTGGAACATTTGCATTGACATCTTTGAGATCCAAGTCTAAACCTGAAATGCATTTATGTTTCATATACAACTTGTGTATATAACCTGATGGTAATTTTATAGTATATATGTAGCATAATATATGTATATACTATATAAACTATATAAAATATAGTATAAAATATACATTATATCGTATATATAAAGATGTATTCTGGATCATATGGTAGCTTCATTCCCATACGTCTGAGGATCCTCCATGCTGTTTTCCAAAGTGGTTGTACTAGTTTGCAATCCCACCAGCAATGTATTAGGGTTCCCACTTCTCCACATCCTCGCCAGCAATTGTTGTTGTTCATGTTTTTTATGATTGCCATTCTGACTGGAGTTAGGTGAAATCTCAAGGTAGTTTTAATTTGCATCTCTCTGATTGTCAATGATGTGGAACATTTCCTCATACATTTATTGGCCATTTGTATTTTTTCTTTTGTGAAGTGTCTATTTAGATCCTTTGCCCATTTTTTGATTGGGTTATTTGCTTTCTTAGCTGTGATTTTCTTGAGTTCGTTGTATATCCTAGATATTAGACCTCTATCTGAAGAGTAACTGGCAAAAATCTTCTCCCACTCTGTAGGCTCTCTGTTTAGGTTCTTGATAGTTTCATGGAAACCAAACTATCATACCGATGTATATGTATCTATGTTTATAGCTGCACAATTCACAATAGCCAAACTATGGAAGCAGCCAAGATGTCCATCGACAGATGAATGGATTACAAAACTATGCGATATGTACACAATGGAATTTTACTCAGCTATAAAGAAGAACAAAATCATGTTATTTGCAGGGAAATGGAGGCAACTGGAAAACGTTATGTTAAGTGAGATTAGACAGTCACAAAGAGTAAGAAGCATATGTTCTCCCTAATATGCAGATGCTAGGGAGAAGATGGGGCATAAGAGGGTCTCCAGATGAAAAAGGAGAAACCCCCGAAAGCAAAGAAGTTGATTTAACCGAAGGGGTTGGACGGGGGCGGGGGGGACACTAATGTATATCAAGGTTACACACTAAACTGAACTTGAGTGGGAGCGAGGGCGAGGGAGCGGGGTGGGAATTTGGGGAAGGGGTCAAATGAGAATTGTGAGTACATATATCGTTATCAATTTGCACCTAATAAAGATGTATGCTTACAATGTATGAATAAAAAAAAAGATATATTCTGCAATTACTGTATTTGGTTGCTGTATAGTAAAGTATATATACATATGTACTGGGGATTGAACCCAGGGGCGTTCTACATCCAAACTATACCCCCAGCTCTTTTCTTTATTATTTTTGTTCTATTTTTTTATTCTTTACTTTGAAACAGGGTCTCATTAAGTTGCAGAGGGCCTCACTAAGTAGCTGAGGCTGGTCATGATCTCTTTAATCTTAGCCTCCCAAGTACTGGGATTACAAATGTGTGCCAACACTTCTGGCTTAATTTTATATAATATTTTACAATAATTTTGCATGCAAAAAAGTTTTATAAGATGGAATTTTCAAGTTTTGGTTTCATATTGATGTTCAAAAATTTTAGATTTGCAGCATTTCAAATTTTGGGATTTGGGATTATAGATGTTCAACTTGTGTATCTGAAATTATTTCATGCATTTTTAAAAAGATGATATATTCTGCAATTACTGTATTTGGTTGCTGTATATGTTCACTGGTTCAAGTTTCTTAATCATGTTCTTCAAATCCCTTCTGTCCTTACTTATTTCTGTCTGCTACTTCTTTCCAATACTAAGAGAGGTATGTTCAGATTCCTCATTATAATTAATTTCCTTGCATTTCTCCATATTTTGTTTTGTCTAGGAGTTATGTGATTAGCTAAATTATTTATATTTAGAATTTGAACATTTTATTGTTATGAAGAAGCATCTTTATCCTTCCCAAAACATTTTTCCTTAAATTTCATTTTGTTTGGTATTTACATGCTACACTTGTTTTCTTGTGGTTAAGGTTTACATGATATATTATCTTACATCATTTTAATTTAAACTCTTCTGCTTTAGATACCTCTTTTACTTTATTTTATTTTATTTATTTATTTATTTATTTATTTATTTATTTATTTATTTATTTATTTTTGCGGTACTGGGGATTGAACTCAGGGGCATTCTACCTCCGAGCTACACCCCCAGCCCTATTTTTTATTCTTTATTTTGAAACTGGGTCTCGCTGAGTTGTGGAGTGCCTCACTAGGTAGCTGAGGCTGGCCTCGAACCCCGATCCTCCGGTCTCAGCCTCCCGAAGGCTGAGATTATAAGTGTGCGCCACCACGCCCAGCTTAGATACCTCTTTTAAACAGTATATATTTCATTTTTTCTTAATTTAGATTAACTTTGTCTTTTAATAAAACATTTTAATACAGTTACATTTAACGCATTTGTTTATATATGTAAGTTTAATTCTACCACTTGCCACTCTGCTTTTCATTTTCCTTGCCCTCTCTCTGGTTTTTGCCTCTGTTTTTATTTATGTGAATGTTTTTAATCATCAAATTCTCCACCTTTACCTTATGAAGTTGAAAGTCTGTACTCTTTTTCTATTTTTTCAGTGATTATTACTAGAAATCAGCAAACCTTCTTGATATAAAAAGTCAAGTTAAGTTAAAGCTTCCATTTGTTTCCCAGATAATACAAAAGTCTTAGATAATTTTTACTCCATTTATTATTTGTATAACTTTTATCATTTTTGAACTGGCAAATCTGAAGTGCATAGGGCAGGTGGGAAGGTTAGAAACTCTCAGACAGGAGTTGCTGCTAGTCTTAAGGCAGGGAAATGATAGTTTTGCTTTTAAGGTCTTCAACTGGTTGACTTTAAGTTAAGGAGATCAGTAAGGTGAGTGAACCTCACCTTACTGATCTCCTTAACTTAAAGTCAACCAATTGAAGATGTTACCCACATTTATGAAATACCTTCACAAAAAAATCTTACTGATCTCCTTAACTTAAAGTCAACCAATTGAAGATGTTACCCACATTTATGAAATACCTTCACAAAAAAATCTAGATAGGTGTCTGATTAACTGGGTACCCTAGCCCAGCCATGTTGATTCATAAAACTAAGCATCACAGACTTTAACTAAACATATGTGAGACAGCTTTCAATATATTCAATGTCTCTTTACCATCTATTCTATAGTTTTTATTCATTTGTTTCTGCATTTAGGTATGGATTCCATACCCTCCATGTGTCTTCAAATGTACTAATTCTTTTTTAAGCTATGCTTAGACTGCTGTTAAATTTATCTACTGAAAAAAAAATACTCCATTACTCTTCATAGCTTTCTATTTTCTACTAACATTTTCAAGTCTGTCTCAGATTTTTTTTAACCATTGAAAACCTAGGCTTTTTTTTTTTTTATCATATGTGCTTGTCATTTTCAATATCTCAAGCTCTTATTGGTCTTTCTGTTTTCCTTTGTGCCTGTGGATACTTTTTAGTTTGTCCTGTGACTTTGTGCTATCTCTCTGGTTGCCTGTGTGCGCTGCATATTATATTTGAAAAATTCTTTTGTAGAATGAAGATTAGGATTATCCATTATGTTATCTTTATCTTTAGGTGATTTTTATTTACTTCTTAGGTGCCTGAGTATGAAAGCAAGGAACACCCTAAATATGCTAAAGGGAAACTCCCTCTATATACTTCATATACTTTTTTTTTTTTTTTTGGTGGTATTAGAGATTGAACTGAAGAGAATTCTACTTCCAAACTACATCTCCAGCCATATTTTATATTTATTTATTTAATTTTTTTTGTGGTACTAGGAGTTGCACCCGGGGAAATTCTACCTCCAGGAAATACCTCCAGCCCTATTTTATTTTAAAACAGGGTCTCATCAGGTTGATCAGAGTCTCAGTACTTGGTGAGGCTGCCCTTGAACCTGTGATCCTCCTGTCTCAGTCTCCCAAGTACTGGGATTACAAGCATGCACCACCATGCCCTGCTTTCACATAACTTTATAAGCTGTTTTTAGCTTATTTTTAAAATAAGTAATTAGGAAGGCCACAGAGTTGAGAAATACCTTATTGGTTCTCCACTAGCCTTGCTGTAGATACCTCAGATGTGTGGTGTAAAATGATAAAGTTTGCTTAGGTTACTTTTCAGGGATTTGAAGGCAACTTTTGTTGAGACAAGTGATTATTCAGTTGGATCTGGTCAGATGTCCAGTGGGTGACTTTTTGACATCAGAAGGTCAAAGGTTCTACCCTCAGATCATGATAATGCTACCATTTTATGAACCTATGTCCTATGAAGATCTGTGAGAACAGATAAGTGGTTGCTTCACTTTCAGTTACCTTTCCCCATACCTTAAACCACCCTCCTTTTTTTATCCACCAAATATCCCTAAATACTATCCTTGGGGACGTGGATTTGAGGTTTTTGTCTCCTGTGTCATATACTTGGTCATCTCATGAATAAACTCTTTCTCTTTTGTAAATTCATTGCTTCAGTGATTGATAAACTGTGTGGTAGGCAAAATGAGCCTGGTTTGGTATAGGTATACTTGCCTTTAAAAATAACCTTAATTCAGATTTAAGGAATGAAATATCTTGGTCTATCCAGGTAAGAGAAAGCATTCTGAAAGATCTTTCAAATGTCAGTTTTTACTTGGTTAATATTTCCTTTAAGAACCTTGGCTCAGGCTGGTTTGGGATTTATTTATCAAGTTTCCAACTATGGCAGACTAAGACTTTGACTTGTGACCTTTAGCCCTTGAAGCTCACCAAAAGTTATCTCAATTCTTTGGCCTCTTTCTTTTAAGCAGCCAAAGTGGCCTGGATTGCGTTTCTCACCTCATTGTGTTCTCAGTGGGCTGGATTGCCACCTCATAATTGCTTAAAATGTTGTTAGATCTTGGATGCTTTTTCTGTTTCCTTTAGTTGTTTCACTGCCTTTAAAGGGAGAGGTGATCCAAATCACCCAGTTCACCATTACTGAAAATACACACCCTCTTGTCTATGGTTGATATAAATAATATTTGTCTTCTTGACCAGGACTTTAAGCAAGTAGTATTCAGCTTATAAATAAAGTAATTACCTATAACTCTCTACTTTTAGATTTTGCAAAACAATTTTTACATTTATATTAATTAAACCACATAGAAAAGTTGAGTTGACATAAAAAGAGCAGACTTAATAAAGTCATTGATAAAATCTATCTAGTTACAAAGGCGGTAGGATATGGCTTGGTCTTGTCACCCTAATTCATTATTTTCCACTTACGAAATTTATTTTTCTTTGATCTTCTATCATCTTCATACCCTGTTGCAAGGGATTTACAGACTCAGTTGAGTCATTTTATCCTGTTCTTGCTCATCTTCATTTTATGTGCTCAGCTCATGCTGACCAAGCCTGAAGGAAGTTTCAGATTATCTTTAGACAGTCTATAGGCAGTCACTTTTGAGAGTGTCTTCTATATATACCTGGAGGATCTCTAGTTAAGAAAAACGTTTCTCCTTTTCTGTGGACTTACTTTCCTTGGGGAATATTTATCTCACTTAAACTTGATACTCACTCTCAAGCAAGTTGAACAATGACAAGAATCATATGAGAATGATTTCTGTTATTACCTTATGACTCAACCCTTTCTAACTTATTGAGCATTTTATGGACAAGAACATATTTAACAAGAATCTCACCTACTTGCTACAAAGGGCCTCTCATAAGTAAAAGTTGAGAAGGAAGAAAACTATCCCCCAAACTCTATAAAATATTGATATTATCAAGAATTTCTGTCATGACATCGATTTATCCTTTAGAGGAGGGAAAACTTGTTGACTTTCAGGGGAAAGTAGGTGGGAAGGTCACAATGACCACTTAGGAGTATAGGCATCTACATAGTATTATTGCACAGAGTAATGGAATATCTGAAGATTCCATCACAAATCGATGCACATGTTAAAAAGAATCACTAATAATGCAACCATAAATGCAATGAAAGTGACATTAAACACAGAAGAAATCCACCTAATAGGAATGGTTGGTGAGTATCCCTGTCTCTTGAGAGTTTCCTACAGAAGAAAGTTAATAAACTTGATTTTGGAAACATAGTCAAGAACATCTGGTTGAGGGTAAATTGGAAAGAAAGCAGATGTGATGTCACAGTGTGTTGCGACGTATACACCAGACTCCAAAGTGCCAAAGAGGTCGATTTATTCACCAGCCAGGGCAGACAGCACTCAGAGGTATGGCTGTGCTGGATGTCTGTTTTCAGCATTTACTATATACCTCTTGGTTACAGAGTTGGGGGGTATGGAATGGTTAGGTATTCATGGTTATAAAAAAGTTACATCGTTTCACAAACACCAGGTACTTGTACAGAACAATCAACATGGTTCTTATATGTTATCTTTATGGTTGAGGCAACTCTCTCCTAATCTGCCTGTAATCAGGCGGATTACAGAAGCAGATAATAGCAGTTAAAATTCGTTTCCACCTTCTGGTTTAGTTACAGAATTCCCTATTGACCTTTAGTTAAGGAACTGAGGGCACTTGCGTAAAACTTCTGCCTAGAAGGGACACGTCATCTCAATACCTCAAGTGGATGACTGGATAGTTAGGAGGGGAAGGGTGCATTCCTCATGCAGACCATGGAGCAGGTGCAGGGATATTACTGGTGGTAATAGGAAACTTGAACCATTCAGACATCTGCTAGAAGCTTATTCTGCTAAAAGCAGGGCTTTGATAAACTCTTCAATTGCCTTGATGAGACTTTGTTCTCCAAAAAGATAGGAGTTGTAATATGTAAAATTTTGGAACTAATTCTTACCAGTAAAGAAGAACTTGGTGATGCAGAAGTAGTAGAAGACATATCAGGTCTCATAATAGGAAAAAAATGAGATAGTTCCCAGAATAATCAGACATACAGATTTGTGTTGAGAAAATCAAATCAAAATAAAATCAGAGGAAAATATAGTTCACTAGCAGGTGTTTGTAAAAGAAAATGTGGAGTTGTAATGGGTCTGAACTAGTTGGGGAACAGGTGTTTCAAGGTGGCTCTTTTTAGTATCATTCCCTAAATATAGGTAGAAGTACACCATCCACTACACTTTCAGATTTTATTTTCCTTTTTTAAGTTTGTAAGTAGTTGGGACTTTTTAGGAGTAATTTGAAGTAGCCCAAGAATATATCAGATCATGGATAAATATTATTTGCATAGTTGCTGTGGATAAGGTGCTGGTTGTTGACCAACGGATGCCCCCACAGGCCACTGATGATTAGGGCAACTAACATGGGATAGAGATTGGTTGTGCTTTCTTTAGAGAAGGTTGGGTATTTTGTGTACTACAGCTTTGTTGTCTTTTAACCCTGGTTCCTTCAGCAATAGTAGTAAGGACTGTGTTTGTCAGCTTTCTATCACTGCGACAGGACACCTGAGAATATAAGCTTAAAAGGAGGAGCTCATGGTTTAAGTTTGTGGCTGGTTGGTTCTGTTGTTTGGGGTCCCATGATGAATAAGCACATCATGCAGGGGAGCATGTAGTAGAGGAGTTGCTCACCCCTGACAGCCAGGAAGAAGAGAGAGAGAGATAGAGAAAGAGAGAGAGAGAGAGAGAGAGAGAGAGAGAGAGAGAGAGAGAGAGAGAGAGAGAGGTGAGAGAGAGATTGGTGTTCCAATATCTCAATATCTCCTTCAAGGGCAAACCCTTAGTGACCTAACTTCCTTTCATTAGGCTATACCAACTAAAGGTTCTACTAACTCCCAACGGCACCATAGGCTGCCAACCAAGCTTTTAGCATTTGGGACTTTGAGAGACATTTAAGATACACACTAGGGCAAGAGCTTTTGCTGAAACACTCTTTATTCATGTCTGAATTGTCTGCTGATGGCTAAGGACTCTTCTCTCTTTTTATTTGTTTCTTTCTCTTACTGTCTTTTCTTCTTTTCTCAATTTCCTCTAGCCTACTTGATCTCACTGAGTGCATGACTAGGGAAATATTCCTTTCACACCCTACTGTCTTCACCTGCCTGTCACAAACCTTGTCTGAATTAAGGAAGCAAACTGAGGAAAGATAAGGAGAAAACAGAGGGGAAAAATGTACTATTTTCCCTTGCCTCAATGTTTTTTTTTTTTTAAATTGAGTTTCTTATTTTGGGACAATTTTAGATTCACATGCAGTTGTAATAAAGCAATGATCCTGTCAACATTTTCTTCATATTGCCAATGGTAACCTCTTGGCAACTATAATAGAATATCACAACCAGGATATCCGCATCAATACAATATGCCAATCTTAACTCCACATTCCCCAATTTTTCTTGTGCTAATGTGTGTGTGTGTGCTCATGTGTATAATTATATCATGTGTAGGTGCATGGAGTCACACTACAGTAAAGGTGAGCAATAATACTATCATGGCAAATAGAATTGCCTGTTCATGAACATATTCACTTCCTCCAGTACCCCTGCCCAAACTTTGGCAGCCATTTATCTGTTCTCCTTTCCAAAGTGTTGTATTTGATTATCTTTTCAGAAATGTCATACAAATGCAATCATTTAGGATTGCAATCTTTTGGGATTGACTTTTTCTCCCCTTAGAAATTCAGTATATTTTTTAAGAAATAACAAAAAAACCAGACAACCTCTATTTTAGGGATAGATGATCACAGAAAGAAATAAACACACATTCTATTTGGCTTGTTTTCTTTATCGAAAATAAAATTGAATGTGGAAATGGTAGAATGCACCATATGTTGCCAAATGTATATGACCAGTTCCAACCTCTATTCTAAGCTCCAGACCCAGATTTTCACTTCCTTCTGGAAAGTTCCACATGGACCACTTGAAGAAAAATCAAATGTAATGTGTTTGAAATTAAATGTGTCATATGTCATTCTTCCCCCTACCTAAAAAAAAAAGTCCCCTGCTCCACCTGTACTTCCTGCTTTAGCCAAAAGTGCAAGAATCCCTAACTTCATTAATTGTTTTACTTCTTTTCATCTCATCATCAGTATCTCTTACTCCTACCACCCATTTCAGTCCATCTTATTATCTCATTGTCATTAGCACTTTGGTTTTCACCTATTGTAAAAACCTCCAGGTGTGCTCCTCTCCATCCCCATCTCCACTAAGACTCTCATCCTCATCTAAACTATAGCAAGGCATCTTAATGGCTCTGTTTCAATTTCCCTTCCTTCTGCAGCTCATTAACCTCATTGTTCAGATTGTCTTTCCAAGACAATGACCTAATCACATCATTCCTCTAATATTGATTACATATAGTAAATCTGTAAAAGAGATAGACTATTTTGTAATGCAGTATTTCCCATAGAAACCAGTTCTGATGTTTGTCATTCCTCGTCACAAACTGAAATAGCAAGTTGGATTAAAAAACAATCTACTGGCAGGCTTCCCTGCACCATTTGCCGTGCTTTCAACTTCTTGATAAAGCCATTACATGTTAACAAGTTTATAGTGTAGAGATCAGAGATTCCACATTCACAGTCCTCAAACAATATAAGAATTTACAACCTATAGGCTCAGGAGCTCAAGGAATAGTAGGTGCAGCTTATGATCTCTTTCTTTATCTGTAATTTAATTTAGTTTTTTGTGATACTGGGGAATGAACCCAGGGCCATTTTATCTCTAAACTATACCCACATCCATTTTTATTTTTTGTTCTTAAACAGGGTCTTTCTAGGTTGTTCAGAGTCTTGCTACATTACTGGGGCTGTCTTCAAACTGAAAACCTCCAGTTTCAGTCTCCCAAGTACTGGGATTGTAGGCATGCACCACTGCACCTGCCTGTGATACTTTTCTTGACTGAAATGTTGTAATTCAGAAGTTAAGTGGGTCATTTCAGAATCTAACTCATGCTATGTGGCCCTACAGAGAGCTAATTCTTATAAAGTGTGTTAATCACAAAAGTATTATTGGACTTTTTCATATCACAGAATTTCTTGAGAGAATTTCAAGATATTGACATAGTCATGGAGCTCATGGTTGCAAATCATTGCCAAGAGTTTCAAATGGAACTAGCTCGTGAAAGAATGTCCTATATTTTCTATCAGCTGCTATGCAGAATCAAGTGTCTTCATTCTGCTGGAATTATTCACTGGGACATAAAGACCTGAAATATAGTACTGAAATAAGACTACAGTTTGAAGATTCATGTCTTCAAAACTACAGAAGCAAGTTTTATGATAACACATTTTATTGTGATTTGCTACTACAAAGTGACCAAGGTCATCCTAGGCATGGGCTACAAGCAAAATATTGACATTTGGACATCATGGGAGAAAGATCAAAGGTTTTGTTTCTAGGTACAGATCATACTGAGCAATGGAATAAAGCTATTGAACAGCTTAGAACACCATGTCCTGAATTCATGAAGAAACTGCAACAACAGTAAAAATATATGTGAAAATAGTCCTAAATATGCTGGGTATAGCTTTGAGAAACTGACCAGCCTTTGTACTTTTCCCAGCTAATGCAGAACAAAAAAAGTTAAAGTCAATTAGGCAAGGGACTTGTTATCTAAAATGCTGGTCATAGATGCATCTAGAAAAATATCTGTAGATGAAACTCTGTGTTCCCATATATCAATGTCTGGTGTGATCCTTCTGAAACAGAAGCTCCATCACCAAAGATACCCGAGAAATTGTCAGGTGAAAGGGAGACTTGGTACCCAAGGAAGGGATGGGCTTGAAGGAGAGAACTATGTGTGGAGTTGTGCAGGAGTAGCAGTGATCAAGGTCTCTCAGCATCCACTACTATCATTGTCTGCCCACAGTGCATTCTCAGAGTAAACATCTGACTTTGGCTTTGGAACATACAGTGATACGGAAGCACCAGGTGTCTGTTTGGGCCTTAGGGGACCCAAGGATGGGAGAAGTGGGGATTCCATTAGTTATTGATAATACTACTTTGAAACAATTTAGTAGTCTTAGTTTTTCAAAAAATGTAGAATTATTTTTGTAGTAAAGTAGTTTATATTTAAACTTCAAGTAATATAATCTAAAATGCAGGTTGTTTTAAAATAGTAATAACATTGTATCATACTTTTGCTGTAATTAAGTGTATAATATAAATCTGATTATTTTATCATGGTTGGTTTAAATATTCTGTTCATTTGTTTTGTCTTATGTAGGTGGAGTGTGTGTGTGTGTGTGTGTGTGTGTGTGTGTGTGTGTGTGTGTTTGTATTACTGGGGCATTGGGTCTAGGGGCATTCTGCCTTTGAGTTACACTCTCAGACCTCTTTTATTTTTTATTTTGAGACAGGGTCTCATTAATTTGAGAAGAGTCTTACTATATTGCTGAGGCCGTCCTTGAACCTTCAGTCCTCCTGTCTCAGCCTCCCAAATGCTGGAATTACAAGCATGTATCACCATGCCTGCCTTGACTTTTTTTTTTTTTTGCTGAATTTGGAAAATTTTATTTGTCAAAACAAACAATATATGGTGACCTGCCTATTTCATGAATTATATAAGATTTTTATACTTTTTTTGTTAATATTTATTTAAGATGTTTTATTGATACTGTGTTTTAGGGTTATGTGGTTATCAATGAGATAACCCCAGAGGAATGAAGGAAAATTGCTCACAGCCAGTTCTATTCAGGAATAACTATGATAAGTGACAAATGTGTCAAGAGACCTCTAATATTTCCTATTTGCCAACCCTAAATTAGTTAAACCAATCAGTGGGCAATTCTACTTGAATGTTAGCAAAAGCCCTGTTATCTAAATAGCAGGATAAATCAAAACATGTCTTTAAAGATGCTGAATGAGGACCATTACCTTCTTACTTCTCTACCTCACCCAACAAAAGTAAAAGAATATGGTGTATTCGAAATGTCTTTGGCATCCTCAAAGCTTATGATCACACAAAGTCAAGAGGATACTTCATGAATAATGCATTTTAATGCAAATAAACAGATGGTTCACTTCTACTAGCCAGGAGCCTGCTTTTCTATACACTGAGTTAATGTCCTCAGGCTGTATGTCCTATCAATGGCCTAGACTCTGGTATTTCCATTTTCTAAATCCCTTGGACCTTTCTTCTAATTACTTGGAGGGTGAGTTAGTTGAACAACAGTTCTCAAAGTGTTTCTGGACATTTGATTCTACCTGTAGCATAATAATAGCTGTCAGGAGGTTCCAAAGCTTACTTAGATTGTGAAGTAGGAAACATGAAATAAGCAATATGCCATTCACCTGAAAATAATAGCACACAGTCATATATAGGCTATCATCTTATAAGGACAGTTTCCTCAGGTGTCTCTTAACTGGGCAATTCCCTCAAGAGAACTGCCAACTAGGAACTGTTATGAAATAACCTAACAAAAGAGAACAAGTCCTTCAGTCCTCAGTGGGGGCCCCTAGCATGCTTGTATCTACTAGTTCCATTTAAGTTCTCTAGGAATTCCTCCAGGAGTTTGATAGATCTCATGTATATTAGTGACCCTTGTTGATGCATATGGTCCTGACACAACTGACTTATCTCCTTTTATTATTGTTTTATCACAGATTATTTGAATCCTCTACTGTATACAAGAGGTTTATTGGCTTACGTCATAGAGGGCGCTACCTCTATCTCGGAGGGATTCTAGCCCCTGGCCCTGGTTACTATATTCATTGAGCAAGTTGCCCCTGCTAGCATAGAAATTCTTTGTTGCTGGTCCCTTGGCTCAAGGGGCCTGAAATGAGATGTATGTCAGCAGTAGCTTAAAGTTCAATAAGATTCTCGCTGAGTTCCTCACAGAACCAGGACCTCTAAATGCACAGAGCTGAGTGGAGATGGTGGTAAACACACATTTCCTCAGTGGTCACTGGGCATCATGAACAAGGACCCATTTGTCTGTACCCTTCTCAGATCCATATATTTTTCTCATGAGGGATACAGTACCATATACACTCATCAATTTAGTGTGTACCACGTGTCCCAGAAGGTGGTACTACCCTTAGGAGGTCTGAGTTCCAATTTGATGCCCCAGCTGAACCTTTCATAGGCTGTTCCATTGCTCTGTTGGTCCAGCAGCCAGCCTCGGGTGGTGAACTATGTGATAGGTCCAGTGGATACCATGTCACGCGTCCTTTGCTGACAAGGGGCTTCCTTGCTCTGATGTGATGTGAGGTGAGGTGCTCTGATGGTGGATCAAACACTTCAAAAATCCTCAGCTGACAGGCTTTTCAGGAGGAAAAATAGAGTCATATTCAGAACATGTGTCAATTCCTGCTGAAATACCTTCTAGGGCTGCATTGGTAGTCATTGTTGGCAGGATAGACATGCGGCCCCTGTAAAAGCTAGGTTGGCTTAGACAAAGGGGAGCTCATGCTCTTGTGCTGTAAGTAGCATCCATCTCTGGCGCTACAGCTGCTTCGTTCACACACCCCTATGCCAAAGGCTGACTGATGTTTTGTTGACACTTTGTGCCCTTGGGCCTTTTGGTAGTTCTTCCATGGTGAGTACTCTCTGGTGAACATTAACATGTAATGTTAAGGTCTTCCCATTTTGTCTTCTGTTTGGTCCATCACAAGCTTCTATCCTAGCTTTCCTAGTCCATAATCTTCTCATTGATTTTTTTTTTCCATATAACCAACCAAACAGCTGAAACATCTGTTACTGTTCACAAATTCGTTTAATATC
This sequence comes from Graphiurus murinus, assembly GCA_004027655.1. Taxonomy (NCBI): domain Eukaryota; kingdom Metazoa; phylum Chordata; class Mammalia; order Rodentia; family Gliridae; genus Graphiurus; species Graphiurus murinus. Next base: position 74,741 of record PVLC010002439.1, on the reverse strand, counting down.
AGGTCACATTTCCTTTCACTCAAAGTGGTTGACCAAATGCATTGCCTGAAATTCTGCCTACTGGAGAATTCCCCCTCAGCCCTGTCCTTTGAAAGCACTTTAAAGTTCGAGTGGAGCTGGAATGGCAGCTGCTGCCCATTTTCAGCTTGAAACCAAAAACCAAACTGACCCACTCATGAACAGCTGTGTTTCTTTTCTCCCTCTCTCTCTTTGGTTCTCTCCACAAATGCCACCCCAGGTATTAGCAGAAGAAGGGGGACAAGTGCAAGGATGTGGATGCATGGGAGGGTGAGTTATCTGCCTACACAGCCTGCTTTTGCTCTTCTGTTCTGTTTCACATTTGTACCACTTCCATTTGACAGTGAGTTACTGCTGGGCTGACCTGACTTTATGGCGTGGTAGATCTAATAACTGTAGTCCATGATGGGGAGTTCTGGCTGCAAGGCCACTTGGTATCTTGTGGGTAGATTTTGTGTCTCTACCATTTAGCATACAAAGAACCATTTTCAAAGGGCATGCAACTCTTTGCTGAAGACTGCCTGGCCTCAATCCAGAACCCTTAGGGTCTGTTATAATTCACTGCTACTTCTAGGACCATAGATAGGCTGGAGCTGCCTATATGGCTCAAGCACCAGGGCTGCTCACTCTCCCCCCAAGCTATTGCAGCACCTGGCCCTGCTCTCAGTCCTGTCCCAGCTGGCAGCATTTTGTGTTACCTTGTATCTGAGGAGTGTATTCTTAGGTGCAATTAGCTGGGTGTGGTGGAGCACGCTTGTAATCCCAGCATTTGGGAGGCTGAGACCGGAGGATCCGGGTTCGCGGCCAGCCTCAGCTACCTAGTGAGGCCCTCCGCAACTTAGTAAGATCCTGTTTCAAAATAAAGAATAAAAAATAGGGCTGGGGGTATAGCTTGGAGGTAGAATGCCCCTGAGTTCAATCCCCAGTACCACAAAAAACAAAACACAAAGGCACAGTATGCTTCCTTCTTTGTGGTGGACTGTGTGAGATGTTTAGATGTGATAATTTGTCCCTTTTCTTTGGGGGGATTTATCAGGGTTCCTAGACCACTGTACCCCTATGAATTTTGCTGGAGTAAAAGATCCCTAAATATCCCATTGCCTGATGTTCATGCATCTTTCTAAGCATATTCTTGGGAAGTTCTGAAGCTAGAATGGCTGGTTACGGTTGCCTCTCGTTGGCATGACAAGGTCTGCCTTTATTCTCCATGATGAATTATATCCACTTAGTGACACAGCTGTCTTGGGGTGGAAAGGTGTTTTTAAGTAGAGGCAAGTACCTGAGAGTTTAGCAGAAAACCTTCACAGGAGCTTGGGAAGAAAATTCTTAAATTCTGAAATGTGTGTGTGGGTTGTAGGTGACGTAGATCCACATGACAAATTATTTTTCAAATTTCTGTTTTCTTGTAACTCTTAAAGTTATTTTTTCTTTGCTTTAAAACTTCCACTTAATGACTTTTATATGCTCCTAATATTTGGTAGTTTGGGTTTTTAAATTTCTTTTGGCTAATCTGATTCATTTTAGCTTCTTAAAATTTCAGTCTTTTAAATTTTTTTCCTCATTTTTATTTTGTTTTTACTTAATTTCTTACCCTCAAATGGTTTTTACCTGTGTGTAATTCTTTTTTTTTTTTTTTTTTTTGCGGTACTGGGGATTGAACTCAGGGGCATTCTACCTCCAAGCTACACCCCCAGCCCTATTTTTTATTCTTTATTTTGAAACCGAGTCTCACTAAGTTGCGGAGTGCCTCACTAGGTAGCTGAGGCTGGCCGCGAACCCGGATCCTCTGGTCTCAGCCTCCCGAATGCTGGGATTACAAG
>PVLC010002439.1:46983-72803 GCA_004027655.1 Graphiurus murinus | reverse complement strand
ACCACCACGCCCGGCTACCTGTGTGTAATTCTTGAAAAAAAATTTTTTTTTGTGGTACTGGGGTTTGAGACCAAGGGTATTTGACCTCTGAACTAAACCCCCAACCCCTTTTTAATTTTTTCTTTAAATTTTTAAAGCAGGGACTAAGTTATTGACGCTGGCCTCAAACCTGTGATCCTTCTTTCTCAGCCTCCCAAGTCTGAGATTACGGTGTGTACCACCATGCCTGTATGTAACTCTTGACATTAAATTTTCATTTTAAACTTTCCTGAAATTTTCATTAGTCTTTCTCATCATTTGTCCATGCAGTAGTTGTGAGGCAAAATGGAAACAGCATGGAGAAACTTCCATATGGCAGGGGAGGCTGTATTTTTTTTTTTTTTTTTTTTTGCGGTACTGGGGATTGAACTCAGGGGCATTCTACTTCCGAGCTATACTCCCAGCCCTATTTTTTATTCTTTATTTTGAAACAGGGTCTCACTAAGTTGCGGAGTGCCTCACTAGGTAGCTGAGGCTGGCCGCGAACCCGGATCCTCTGGTCTCAGCCTCCCGAATGCTGGGATTACAAGCGTGCGCCACCACGCCCGGCCGAGGCTGTATTTTTTTAACTGCCTTTCTGACTGCTTGCCCATCTTCTCTAGAGTTATACAAACCAATCTGAGCATTCATCAATTGATAAAGTGTGGGTCATATACACCGTGAAACACTATTCAATCACAAAAAGTGAAATCCTGTCTTCTAAGAAAATATGGATGGAACTGGAGAACAATCATCAGGTTAAGTGAAATAAAATAGAAACAGAAAGACAAGTACTGCACAATCTCATTCATATGTGAATCTAAAAAAGTTGTTCTGAGAGTAGAATGATGGGGAGAGTGGGGAGGAGAGAGAGGTGGAGAAAGGTTGATCAGTAGATGTTAAGTTTCGAAGCCGGGTGTGGTGGCACACGCTTGTAATCCCAGCATTCGGAAGGCTGAGACTGGAGGATCCGGGTTGGAGGCCAGCCTCAGCTACCTAGTGAGGCACTCCACAACTTAGTGAGACCCAGTTTCAAAATAAAGAATAAAAAATAGGGCTGGGGGTATAGCTCAGCAGTAGAACACCCCTGAGTTCAATCCCCAGTACTGCAAAAAAAAAAAAAGGATGTTAAGTTTCAGTTCAACTGGATCAAGAAATTCTGGTTTGGTCTTGCACAGTGCTGTGACTGTAGATAACAATAATGTACTGTATACTTCAAAAAGCTAGAAGAAAAGATTTTACCAGCTTTCACCATAAAAAATATAAAGTGTGAGGAAATAGATATATTTAACCTGATTTAATGATTACACAATGGAACACACATCAAAACACTGCTAAATTACAACAAAAGTACAAAAAATCTAAATTACAACAATAAATAATAGATTCAAAATATCTTACTGTTGATTGGAAATATACAGAAAATAATAAAACTAATATATATTTATAACACTATCATTCTAAACATTAGAAACATTGAGAATTGAAGTGTATTATTTCTTTGTAAGAAACTTACCAACATAGTCTGAAAAGCACTTGCCTTCTTCTTGTCATGTAACTAAACATATGGAGTGAGCATATTTCCCGTGCCTTGGTGAATTGTCATACCCCCTTCTAAGTTTGGATTGGCTTCCGGCATGCTATCCTTTGTGCTTTCAATGTCATGAAATATCTCTGAGAGTTCCCTGAATGTGAACGTTTTCCTGGCATTGCTTCTTCCGGGACATATTCATCCTTTGTCACAAATGCTCTTATCACTCACGGTGAGTTCACCTTCACTGAATCCCTCTGGCTGAGTTTCTACAGCCTCTTGAATGTCAGCTGTGTCAGCATTCCTAGCCAGCTCTGTCTGGAGTAGAGGTTTGATTTGACTTTCATATCCAGTGTTACTACTGCTTTTCATTTCTTTGCTGCAGTGTCCTCTTTTTTGGCCAGTTTTCTCTTTTGCCTATTTTCATAAAACGTCACATGGGTCTGTGACTAAATATCACAGAAGCAACACAACTGCACACTTACAGTGACCTGAATGGTATATACCGCTGGCCAATCACCAAGGGACTTTAAAACAAGTGGTGTGATCGGTCTGTCACTAGTAGGAAGAGCATCTCTTATTTTCATAATGATTTGTGGAATGAAGAGTTAGCCTTGAAATTTGTGCTTTATGCAATTACTCAATTGATACATCATAACTAAAATATGAACTGTGTTGTTGGGAAACTGGTGTCATTTAGCTAACCTGTGATTACTGAAATTCATGCATATTAGAGCCATGAAAGCTAGGACCAACTGTAAATAAAGCTAAATATGTTCCAAATGCTCATCTTCCTGAGGACTTAGAACAATTTCCTTCTTGTTTTCCTAAGTCAAAATGGATTTTACATACAGTAAGTGCACAGTTCTTAAGAGTGCTATAGCTGGATACACTATTAAAATGGCTACCCTGAATCCATTTATTTCTTGACTTCTCTTTACCTGCATGAAGTAATTTCTTCTGCAATTTACAAATAACCACAAGATTCACTCCAGTCTAGATGTTATGATATAAAAAATCTGTAGACTTTCCTATATATTAAATATAATTTATCCTTGTTTGATGAGTCTTTTTATTTGGGACAAGTCATTCAACCATAGCAGCAGTGCCATAGCCACCATATCTTAGGGGGGGGCTCATTCTTTTGATTAGATTTCTTGAAAATTGCTACTAATTAAGATTCCTTTCCTGAAGTGTGCTTGGGATTCCAAAAGTAAGCATTTCAATGCATTAGCTTTCCTGAGAGGTTTTAATATTATTTCAATTTTATTAACCATGTTTTATACCCTTGATTCCAAACACTTCATTTTAAGGGGAAAATGACCAATATAAACATAGAAGTTGAGCAATCCACTGCCATCCTGATCATTCTCTATGTCCTGTCTCACAGCATCATCCCAAAGTTTTTCCTAGAGAAGTTGTATGTGGTTCTACTTGAATGTCTGGTTTGATACAAAAAATATTTCAACTATTATTATTTTGGGTACTCCATAATAGAGATATTTGTCTCTAGACATTGAAATCTGGATTAGGCAGGTTCTGTGGTTCATTCCTGGGACTCACTTCAAGGGCAAAGATTGCATTTCTGGATTCTTCTCCTATGTCAAGTTGAATAAATCTGAATGAGCAATTCTTTGCTAAGAGAAACTGATCCTACTGAATCGAAGCATATAATAGAGCCCAAGGGGTCATGTGGAAAAAAAGAACTGCAAATACCTCCTCTCTGCTGTCTGCTATACTTAGGAAGAATTCTTTGGACCAGACAGAAAGTGATCAGTTTCTTTTCATACTAACCTCAACCGATGGCCCATTTGTCCTCATGGGTGAGCTCTTGGGTTTAATTAAAGGATTAAGGAGAGAAAAGTGTTTGGCAAGACTTTTGAATTTTGATGGTTACTATTTGGCATCCCAGGATCTTCTGAATGCTGCCTTAGTTGCCTTAAGAGAGGAGTTATTTATTCCACTTCCTAGGTTCCAACTCTCAGCTTGATGAAAACTTATGAGAACTGTTATGATTTGGATTTAGAACATCCCCTTAGACCTCATAGAGATCAGACAGCAATGCTGGAGGCAAGGCTTGGGCCCTGGTGAGGGTCCCTGGGAGCATGGTCTTGGGTATTATATATGGTCACTCCTCGCCTTGCTTCTTCTCTCTTGCTTCTGGTACTCCCAGATGTGAGAGTAGATTCCTTGTGTTTGTGTGCTCGGTCTCTCTCTCTCTATTTACCTTGGAGGAACAGGCTATTTTCAGTGAATCCATCAGTCTAATCATGACTTTCCATGACCTTTCAAAGGCAAATGCTAACCTGTTTCTGGCAGTCGTATTCTCCGCACCCTATGTTTATGAGATCATCTATTGACTATATACTAGTCTTCTAACCTCAGTTAGGGTGCTTCCTAACTGATATTAAGTGTGTGTTTCTTGGGCTAGTATCCTACCTGATGGACATCTGGGTTTTAGGTTCTACCTATCCTGTATTGACGATTTTCAGCTATGATTTTATATTGAACTCAATGAATAAAAGCATTTCACATTTTTAAAAAAATCTATTTTATTGGACTTTGACTTAGGGACAGATCTCAAGTATCTACTAAGACCAAACTGAGTAAACCATTTCTCCAAAGAGATGCATAGTAAACACTTTTTATTTTTTATTTTTGTCTTACTCTTATATAATCTCTGCCATGTGGATGTTCAGATCTCCCACTGGAACACAAAAGCAGTATAGTTAAAACAAACAAATTGGTGTGGCTATGTTACAATAAAACTTTTTTATTAGTGCATTATAGTGACACAGATTTATTTATTATGGCATATTTGCACATACATATAACATACTTTGATCATATCACCTCCCATTATCCTGCTTTTCTTTCCATTTCCTACAATGCATTTTCTTTTCACTAATAGTCTCTCTTCTATTCTAATGTCCATGTCTTCTTTTTTTCTCTAAATTTTACATATGAAAGAAAACATGGGATCCTTGTTTATCCATGTCAGACTTATTTTGCTTAACATGATGATCTTCAGTTTTATCTATTTTCCTATAAATAACATGACTTTGTTCTTCTTTATAGCTAAATAATACTCCATTGTGTATAGATGCCACATTTTCTTTATCCATTGATACTGATTCCTTGGCTATTGTAAATAATGCTACAAAATACATGGTTATGCAAGTATCTCTATAGTTTACTGTCTTTAATGTTGCCTTCTGCTATATAACAGGGAGTGGTATAGATGGATCACTTTTAGCTTTTTGAGGAAGCTATACAGATTTCAATAGTGGCTGAACTATTTTACATTCTCACCAATGGTGTTTAACGTTCCCTTTCTCTACATCCTGGCCAACATTTATTTATTTATTGTATTCTGGATGACTGCCATTCCAACTGGGCTGGAGTGAAATCTCAGCATAGTTTTTATTAGAATTTCCCTGATGGCTAAAGATATTGAACATTTTATTATACAATCATTGGCAGTTATACTTCTTTTGAGAAATGTCTTGGTCAATTCTCATTGATATGCTCCAAAAGACTGACCACATAACTTAGAGGAAGGAAGACCTATTTGCTCACATTTATTTTGGTTCTGTCCATTTGAGGCCAGCATCTACAGAGCTCAAGACATAGTGGTGAAAGGAGAGAAAGAGAGAGAGAGAGAGAGAGAGAGAGAGAGAGAGAGAGAGAGAGAGAGAGAGCACAAAGCTCTTGCTCTTACATTGTGTAGGTCTGGAGCAGATGTACAATGGCACAGAGTAAACATTTGCATTCAAAAAATGGAGAAATAGGGCCATAGAAAGAAGTAATGGGACCAAAATGTTATCAAAATCTAGCAGGGCAAGGATTTGATTCTGTAACTTCGCTTTTGGCATCTGGGGCACATGGTGGTGAGATGTGATCTCCAAAGGGCCTTGGTTGCCCCACCCCTGTGGTCTGTTGGGTTACAACTGGCAATGTACTTGCTCTTCCAGTATGGTTCCATGGCTCACAGCTTTCAGCCTTTCCTTGCAGTCACTCCATGTTTCTGGCATTTCTAAATCTTGGAGGGTTTCCTTGAACCTTGACTTTACCCTCATGGCTTCACAAATTACCCCATCTGGACCTGATTGCAGGGATTCTGACCCTCTAACATGTTGTCTAGCTTCCCAGGCTTTTCTTTGAAATCTAGAGGGGAGCCTCTATGACCCTATTTTTTCCCAGCTAAGGCAGCATCATATGAGTGCTGAGATTTACTGTCAGCAGGAAAGATAGTCACACCCTCTTTAATCATTGCTGCTGGGGCCTTTTCAATCATAGTTGCAGGACCCACTTCCATCCAGACAACTACTGTTCCCACCTCCATCTGGGTTGTTGCCATTCCCGCCTCCATCATTGCTTCCTCCTTCCTTTAATCCATCTTACTTTCTTCCACAACATCATCTCTCTGGTGCCCAATATTACACATGCCTTTCTGGCAAAACTGCAAATCTATAAATTCTCTCTGCTTATCCTCCACTCCCAAATCCATATACAATCTGCTGAACGTGGATATCAATATCCACATGTGATTTTGATACTTTGCTGTTTTGAGATTTCCTCCACCAGTTTAATCAGTCTATCATCTTTAAACTTGGCCTCTCACAAAGGTTCATGACATGGGCAATATTCTCTTAAATTCTTTGCCAGAATGTAGAATATATGGCCTCTACTCCATTGCCCTATGAATACTCTTTTCCCTCTGAAATTTCCCAAGCAAAGTCTCTACCATCCAGCTTTCTAGCCACATTCTGACTCCTTCAACTTCTTCTCACAAAACAGTTGCAAATACTCAAAAGACACATAGTCAGACTTAGATATAGCAGCAATCCCAGTCCTCTGGTACTAATTTCTGTCTCAGTCAACATTCTCGCTGATATAATCCAAAGAGACTAACCACACAATTCAGAGGAAGGAAGATTTATTTGTCCACAGTTTTGGAGACTTTGGGGTTCAGTCCCTGTGAGGCTGGCATCTGCAGAGTTCAAGCCATGGCGGTGGGAAGTGGAGAGAAAAAGAATGGGCAGAGTTATGTTCTTACATCACGGAGGCCAGAAGCAGAGAGAAAACAGGGGGAAGAGCACCCATATAATCCTCAAGGCCACAACCCTGTGGATCCTTCCTTAGCAACCAGGCCACACTTCCAACTTGTTTCTGTGAGTGAAAGGGGGGGGGGAATTCTAAATCCAAACCATTACAAGAAGCAACTGTTTAGTTTGTTTGCCCATTTGATTGGGTTATTTGTTTTTTAGTGTTAAGTTTTTTGAGTTCTTTATATATTCTGGATATTTATCCTCCATTGGAGAGTAACTGGCAAAGATTTTCTCCCATTCTGTAGGATCTCTCTCTCTCTCTTTTTTTTTGTTTGCAGTACTGGGGATGGAACCTTGGGGCATTCTACCTCCAAGCTACACCCCCAGCCCAAGTTTTTTTATTCTTTATTTTGAAACAGGGTCTCACTAAGTTGCAGAGAGCCTCACAAAGTCGTTGAGGCTGGCCGCAAACCCGGATCCTCCAGTCTCAGCCTCCCAAATGCTGGGATTACAAGCATGCGCCACCACGCCCAGCTGTAGGATCCCTCTTTATTGCTTCCTTTGTGGTTCAGGAGCTTTTTAATTTGATGTAGTCCAAATTGTTGTTTTTTTTCTATTATTTCCTGAGCTATTGGGTTCTGTACAGGAAGTTGTTGCCTGTGCCTTTATCTTGACCTGTTTCCCCTATATTTTTAAGTCTTATATTCAGGTCTCTTACCCACTTTTAGTTGATTTTTGTACAGGGTGAGAGACAGATATCTAGTTTTAATAAGCTTTAAATACTTATTAAGCTTCCATTATTTTCCTGGAATCAGGCTACAAATAGGACATATAAGAGTGATCAACACTAAACAGCTCATCCCTCATAGAGTGGGAAAGATAACAGAGCTTTCCCACATGCTGTTCCTGGAATTTCTGTCTCTAAACCCATACCTGACTGCCTCATCAGTTCTCAGTTCAAGTTACTTTCATAAATGGATTGAGAGTCCCAAATATAAGCTCTCGTAGAACTGATACTTAGTACAGTGGCTAGTTAGGACTTATTTGTGTGATTATTTGGCTACCTTTTCAAGGTTAAGATGGCTGTAGCTGTATTCATTTATTTCTGTCCTCTATTCTATTTTATTGGTCTATGTATGTGTTCATATGTCAATGCTCTGCTGTTTTTGTAACTATGGCTGTGTAGTATATTATGAAATCACGTATTGTGATGCCTCCAGCATTTTTCTGTTTGCTCAGGACTTTTTTTTGGCTTTTCAGATTCTTTTGTACTTCTATACGAATTTTAGATTTTTTTTCTAGTTTTGTGAAGAGTAATGTTGGTATTTTGATGGGGATTCCATTGAATATGTAAGTTGCTTTTGATACGGCCATTTTAACAATATCAATTCTGCCTACCCATGAACCTATTAGTAAAAAAAAAAAGTATTGGCACAAATATATTGGAAAATACAAAAAGTCTTAATAAAAATGAAAGAATTGTCTTAACTGGGGTGGTCAAACATGCAACTATTCCTCAGTGGGCCTTCTTCAGTGTTGTTCTCCTGGGGCTCCACTGAGTGACAAGGTCAACAGTAGCCAAAACACTATGACAATATTTGCCACAGCCTCCTAGTGAAAGGAAAATGCTGATCTTATGTTTTCCAGCTGCAGGCTCAGGTGTTGGTTTCCACATGACAGCTTCCTGCCATAGTACTCCACTTACAAGCTGAGGAGCATGGATCATTTCTCATGCACCAGCATGCTATGTAGCTCTCGGGTTAGTAAAGTTCAGACTGCCTTTCTGTTCTTCAGCTGTTTTTGTGCCAATTGTGTCTATGTCTCTCTTTCTCCCTTTATGTTACTCTTCACCTCTGCCATGTCCTAGCACTGCGGCTGCAGGCTCAGTGCTGATACACTCTTTCTTACCATCTGTTATGAGAACCATAATCTCTTGGTCTTTCCACTTATCTGACTGTCTAATGCTGAATTGAGTGCATTCTCTCAGTCGTCCACCTGGCTGAGTAGCAGTTCCCTAGTTGCTTTGATTCTGAGCCATGGAGAAGCTGGAAATGTCACTTGCTTCTAATCCACCATTTTGGATTCTCTCTAATAAAAACCTTGATTTAGGCATCTGACCTGAGAAATGTAGGTTTGCATCCTTAGGCAAAGCCATATGCACCAATATAAACTCCTCATTGCTAAGGATCAGAGAGAAACTTCATTCTAAGGTACTCTCACAAGATAAGTCAGTGGTGCCACCCCCCATTTGATAGAATCCTCATAGAAGATATACTAGTGTAAAAGAAACATATATCTTCCTCTTAATTTCCAATATCATAATGATTCAAAACTGCCTCTACATGAAATACATGTGTGATATTTAGAATAGAAAGATAAATATTCTTTGCATCAATGGAATAAGTTTTCTGTTTCAAGTTTCACACAATTGATTTTTTGCTATCAAATTATCTTAAAGGATGAATCTTCATCATTGAGCTATTCTAGATCCCAAATTATAGATTTAGAGGAAAATACCCTTCAATATTTAATTGACACATCAAATTATGTGTTATCTAGTCATTAAACTTTTATGAAGGTGTATTTTTAGGCAATTGAGTTTAAGAATTCTCTAAGAAATTGGATTTTTTCAAAGTGAGGCACTCCATGAGTATAATATATTTTGGGAAAGCCTACATTGTTTGAATTATTTCCAAGATGCTGTGATTTAAGATGTGCTCTATGATGTAGACTTCTTGGACCTTCATAGCTTACTTGGCCTTGGGTTGTCATAGATCCAGAACTATTTCCTTAGGAAGCTGTGGCTTTCTTCCTCAGGTACTATATTGGCACATTTTCAATTCAAAGGTAGACAGTCTCTGTGTTAGCTTTCCACTACTATAACAAATACCTGTGAAAACATCTTATATAAAAAGGTTTATTCTGGCTCACAGTTTTAGAAGTTTCAGTCCATGGTTTGTTGGACCTGTTGCTTTGGTTGGAGTATGTGGCACAACAAAAGCATCGCCTCATAGCTGGACGTGACTGAGAGGGAGAGGAAGGGGGCTGTGCCCCACTATTCCTTTTAAAAGCAGGCCACAGTGTTAAGGACCCTAGGCTCCACCTCTTAAATGTTCTACCAACTCCTGTAGTGCCACTGTGGGACCACGCCTAAACATATGGGCCTTTGGGGAACACTTAAGACCCAAAATATAGAAGCTTTATATTAAGGAACATGTCCCAACTGAATTCTCTTATTTTCTTCAGAGCATAGAAAGAATACGAAACTCTCACCTCCACTTAGTTGGTCACTGACCTCTCTTAGCGTCAGGTCATTAAAAACTGAGCTTTCTGCTTTGTAATTATGAGAGCTCAAATGTGGAATAAGCACAATTTCAGGATTATTTCTGGATTGATATCCATATCTTCTCTTCTCTGTGTCCATTTTAAAGCAGTGCTTCAGTAGCCCGCCATATCATCAGAGAATGGGAAAGAGTGTAGGGGGATACTGGTGAGCAGACTCTCAGAGCCCCTGGTTAAGATTCAATTAGATAAGCCCACACAGAGTTTAAACTGAATAAAAGGTTTTGCTGCTAAAAAGTTTGGAAACTATTGATCAAGAGACATCCTTTCATTGTTCCTTAGTTGTAAGAGAGTTGTGTAATAAGACCTTACAGTCTTTCATAAAGTTGCCTATATTGAAGCATATGTGTGTGTATGTGTGTGATACTGGAGATTGAACCCAGGGGCATTCTACCTCTGAGCTACACCCCCAGCTCTATTTTATTTTATTTTTATTTTAAAACAGGGTCTCAGTCAAGTACTGGGATTATAAGCGTGGACCTGGCTCTGGAATGGTGTTTTGATGTCATTAATTTATTTAGTTGTTGTAGAGCTGCATTAAAAAAAACAGTCAAGTACATATTGCTAATCTATTTTTGGTGAGAGCATCACTGAGGATGCTACATTCCATGACCTAATATCCCTCTGTGAAGACAGAATTTCCCTCTTGAAACAGGGACTGGAGTCCTTTTATACAATTGACTTTATTAATTTCCTGAACATTATTCATTTCACAACTATTAATTAATTAGCCATTAAGAAGGTCCTGAATTTGGACCTCTCCCCTGGAAACTAATTACGTGCAGTTTTGCTTAGTCAATTTACATGCAACTTTGTCTAAACTTCTTTCATTTAATAATTGTGTGCCTCCATGTCTCTATTTTTATTTGGATGATTTCATTGAATTTATTTAAATCCATTTTGGATGAAGTGAGCCTGTCAATCAGGGTTGCTATTACAAGGGTTACAAAATCAAATCCAAAGTGACTTACACAGAAAAGGAATTTATTATATTATGTTGTAACAACAAGGAAAAAAATCAGGATAGGGATTAAAGTATTGGTGACCAAAGTTTCAAATAAATGTCACAAGCATCTGGTATCTCTCTCAGTGGAGTTTTCTGCTGTGCTAGTTCTATTCTTAGACAAATATCCTCTTTTTTGATAAAAACAAGGTGTTTATAAGATCTCCAGCTGGGTTGTGGCTTTCCTGAAAGTGTCAGCTTAAGTCTTACTTGTTTGTATCACCTGATTTGGATAATGCATCCATTCCTGGCTAGTATTTGAATCCAGGAAGTGAAATGTTCTTTCTTAGGCCTGGCCCCGTGGATGGTGTCAGTCATACAAGAAGAGGCACAAAGGTTGGATTGCAGAGGGATTATGTTTCCAAATTCAAAGGAGAATATGTTTTTCTTTTTTTGGTGGGGCATCCAGGGGCATTCTATCTCTGTGCTACACTCTCAGCCCTATTCTTATTTTGAAACAAGGTCTTACTAAGGTGCTGAGGGTCTCACGAAATTGATGAGGGTGGCCTTGTATCTTTGATCCTTGTATGGAATTTTAGTCTTTCAAGAACTGGGATTACAGTGGCGCACGCTTATAATCCCAGCATTCGGGAGGCTGAGACCAGAGGATCCGGGTTCGCGGCCAGCCTCAGCTACCTAGTGAGGCACTCCGCAACTTAGTGAGACTCGGTTTCAAAATAAAGAATAAAAAATAGGGCTGAGGGTGTAGCTCGGAGGTAGAACGCCCCTGAGTTCAATCCCCAGTACCGCAAAAAAAAAAAAAAAAAAAAAAAAAAAGAACTGGGATTACAGGTGTGAGTCACTGTGCCTGGCTCAGAATAAGTTCAGTACAGAAAAAGTAATTGTTGGAGAAAAACAAGGGGGGATTCCCATTTGTTGGGAAAGAAGAAATGTTAAGCTAGTGAGTTATTTTTCAGTACTCTAAGACACAAAAGCACTGAATTTTTCTCCATAGTATCTGAAAATGGTAATTTGTAAGAGGTGACAATAAAATGACAAGGTTGGCTTTTTAACAAACATAAAAGAATTTATATATTCAAATGAGAGTAGCAGTTCAAAGTCATTACCTTGGGTATCTATAAACATAATGATAATGACTGCCACTAATTGAATGTCTGCTCCTTCAGGAATTTTAAGACTGTAGCTAGAAGAAATCAGCATTACTTTAAATGCTGACCACCAAATATTCAGTCTTTATGGACATAAGAACATCCTTGGGAGAGAGAATGAAAGTGCAAACTGACTTCTTTAGATATAAGGAAAATCTTGAAATGAGAGGGTGCCACTTTCTGAAGATGGTTGGTTGGGAGCAGGAAAGAGCCCCATCATTTCTAATATTTACTTTGAAGTCTGTTACAATTATGTTAATGTTTCCTAGGCACAAAGGCCTTGGGTGAGTGGTAGTGCTTTGGATAAATAAGAGCAAAGGGAGCCAGGTGTGGTGGCACACACATATAATCCCAGAACTTGGGAGGCTGAGAAAACAGGATTACAAATTCAAGATCGCCTCAGTAATTTGGTGAGACACTCAGCAACTTAGTGAGACCCTGTTTCAAACTAAAATAAAATAGGGCTGAGGGTGCAGCTAAGAAGTAGAACACTCCTAGATTCAATCTCCCATACCAAAAAAAAAAAAAAAAGATAGAACAAAGAGCCCTTTGGGTTATCCCTGTTTGGTGGCAATATTAAGGAAAAGAGGAAGCTGTAGAAGGTGAGAGAGATCAAAGGTTTGGCAGAAACAAGAATTTAGAAGGAGGAATGACCAAGGAATTGGGACGCAAAGCAACCTGTGGGACTGTACTCCCTAGAGGTCACAGCATAACAAAGAAAAGATAATTCCAGATGGGTGGACCATATTTCTGGATAGGAAATGTGCCATTGCTAATTTTTCCAATAATCTTGCAGTACTATTGTCCTTTGCTGATGAGGAAACTCAGATTTTGATCGATCATGTGACTTTCCCTACAATTTATCCTAGGTTTGATTCTTTTAAAACTTTTATTTATTTATTTTTAGTTTTAACTGACATATAATAAATAGTATACTTACGTATAACATATAGCACTATAATTTGATACATGTATACAATGTGCAATGGTCAAATCAGGACAGTTAGCAGTTAGCATTTCTATCTGCTCAGATATTGCCATTTCTGTGTTGGGAATCTTCTAGCTCTTCTCTAGTTCTTAACAATTAATTATACATTTCAAAATCTTTAATCTCATCCTAAAGCCCATGCTTTTACTTTCCTTTATGCTACTTTACTCATCCTTATTCCATCTTCATTCAAAATTATATTACGTGCTCACCATTTAGATTTGCTTTAAAACCTTGATGCTTCTATTGAAAAGTAAAACAGCCACTGGACTGAAACATATATTTGCATGGTTAGTACATTCTCATTCTAAAGGATAGTCCAGGGGCTAGGGATGTAGCTCAGTGGTAGAGCACTTGTCTAAAATGTGCAAGGCCCTAGGTTCAATCCCCAGTACCACCACTACCAGAAAAAATAAAAACAAAAAACTAAAGGAGGGTCCGCATATTCAACTACAAACAAATGGGTACTTGGTGAACATCTAAATATAATAAGAGATATTAGATAAGGTAAATATTTAATCATACCAGAGCAAGATAGCCTGCCACATCCCTTTTATAATGGCAGGTCGACTTATCTGTAGAACTAGGATATTCAGAGTCAACTGATTTCTAATATTCTGCATATACTTACTCATTAGGGAATCTTCTAATTATTTATCTTTAAAAGATAATTTTCAAGAAGAAGGGAAATCATTACTCACACAGATATAAAAATGAAAAAAAAAAACATGTTAAAGAATTTATGCAGTTTGTCCAATGAAGTAACCAGACCAATGTAAAAACTGATGACTGATTGAAATAAAAGCTAAAAAGATACATATGAAAAAAAACAATTAAATTATAAGGTGAGGCAAAACTAGATTTTCCATAGCAAAGAAAGAAAGTCAGTGGAAACTCTACTGGAGAGAACATAATTTACAAGTTTATCAACTTACAAAGAGTTGTAAATTAGCTGAAAGAAAATGAATGGCTAGAATTTGTTAACCTAGAAGGGTATGCTTCATGTAGGCATGCATAAGTCCATTAGAACACATTTTTTGGTTACTCTAATAGACCATAAATACTTAAATTTTAGTTAAAATGCTTCTCTTTTAGGAGAAGCAGGTAGGGGCATGCATGTTTGTTTTGTGTGTTGGGGCATGATCGGGCACATGGTGGGGTTTGTTTGCTCTTTGTATCTTTCATTTTTGACCAACCCTCCTTTTATCTACACATTCTTTCTTAAAATTTATTAATCTGTTGAGTTAGGTTTTAATTGAGTCTTCCACATGTTGTGAGCTATTATGTCTACAGAATTGGCCATGTAAATATCCTTCAATGTCTTAATCTATTTGGTTCCAGGATGGAATACTGTGAGCCCAGAGGTGAGGTCAGATGGCGGTCTGGATCCATTTCATTCTGGGGTCTTACCTAGTGAGAAATGACAGCCTCGAGAGACAGGGTATCATTCTTAACTAAAAGTTTTTATTTGAATCTATTTATATAGTGCAAGTTTAAAAACAAAGGGCTGCAATATTGAGCAAACAATTTAATGTAACAGAACAATCTTTCTCCCTTATTTCTTTTTTTTAGTCATCCTATTTATTTTCCTGATATTTACAAAAAACATGATTAGTATTATTTTTTCATGTTTCCGTGTTACAATATATTATATTTTGCTTATTTTTATACTTTTACTGGTGTATTATAGTCTCATAGTTTTACATCATAATGAACTTCATACTGATAGTGACATACATGCACACAGACTTGGTGGGTTTTCCCCTGGCTCCCTCCTTACTGGCAAAGATCTTCTCCTTGTCTTTAGGCTCCCTCTTTATACTCTGATAGTTTCCTTTGATGAGCAGAAACTTTTTAATTTAATACCATCCTACTCTTGCACCTTTTAGTAGCATCGACAGGAGTTTCAGTTGATGGCCTATCGTGAAGGGTATCACTGAGAATGGATATGGTTTCTGAGGGTCATTGATAGAGAAAGCTATGTGGATTTGAACTGAAGAAAGATGGAATGACTTCAAAAGTTGGTATAATATGGGGCATACTTTCTGAGACATCTCCTCTAAACTAAATTTTGAAAGAATACCAACTAAAGCCCTCTTGATAAGCCTGATACACACAAAAAAGAAGTTTTATTTTCACTGAAGGTACTAGATCTGAGTCCCCAAATTTAGTATGCTGGTAAGTGTAGGCACGAGTCTCACATATCATGTGTTAAAGGCATAGGAGTAATAATGGGGTCTATATGTTCCAGATAGTTAGAATCAGGCAAGTTTTGAGGAAATATAGAGTGGATTTAGTTGATCTCAGAAATTTGGCAGATTTAGGACTATGAATTAGATCACATAGTAGGAATGATCTTCAATTTACACATGGAGGTCGGTCCTTGTGCTCTAGGAGGGTATTTTGAAGTAATGAAACCTTTGATGTGCAAAATTCATGGGAGGGGATGTGAGTCATTCAACCCATGTGACTGGGACCTGGCTTGAGAGCTCCGGGGGGTGGGAGAGACTTGAGTCTCACTGGCCTTTGAGGATAGATAGTAAGATTTTGGCAAGGTGAGATTAATTTCATTAAGCTTAATGACGTTGTCTTATTTTAAAAACACAATTTTATTCTCAAAGGTTAAGGTTATGCCACTACAAAGGATGTACATGCAGAGTATAGTTTGAGCATTATAGAAATAAAAGCATGGCCAGGCGTTATGGTGCATGCCTGGAATGCCAGTACTTGAGAGGCTATGACAGGAGGATTGCAGCTTTGAGGCAATACTCAGCAACATAGTGAGACTCTCAGCAATGTAGCAAGAACTTGTTTCAAAACAAAACAAAACAAAAATAAATAAAAGGGCTGGGGTGTAGCTTGGAGATAGTATGCCCCTGATTCAATGTCCAGTTAACCTCATACTCTCCCTGCCCAAAAATAAAAAGAAAAAAGAAATAAAAGCACAGTTATACAAAGTGACTACTTTCAAGTAGATAAAAATCATGTGTCTGTTTGTAAAATTCTTTCAGGTTACTTTAATACTGAGCATCTTTGTCCGCATTATTATTTCTTTATGCATAACATGCAGTGTTCTTATTGATAATGGTCTATAATAAGAATTAAATCAATGAGTCACTGTTTCTTATTAGTTATAAAATCTTTTGTCAAAGGATGTCTTTGTATAGATAGCATGTATCTTATTTTAATATAGTATTAAACGATATTGTAATGAAAAGGATCCCTTCCTTAAATCCCTCTTATCATTGACCTGCTCTTGTAAAACTCGTCTTGAGGAGGCAGAGTACCTAATTCATAGAATTGACTATAATAGCTCCTCCACTACTATTGTACCCTGTCACTGTCAGGAACAGACTTCTTCAGGGACTTCTGAGATACACATGACAGATTCAATTGTTTAAACATGTGTTTAGAGTTTCTCAGATGCCTTTGTTGGATTGGAAATAATGTATGTCCTGACATTAAATCCCATGTAAAACCTTATTAATCTCCTACAATAATTTATCATGAAGTTCTATAGTATTGTGGGTATTTGTAGTTTTCTGGGCCAATGAGTTTCTAAACCTGGGTGATAAAAGAACAATACTTTATAGTCTTTTGGTAGATTCATCTTATATAGTTGAATATTATTTGATTTTTTTAAATAAATTTAAGCATATCACTTTATATTGTTAATCATTCTTTAACAACTTTTCTTGAATTGTGCGCTTAGCATCTCAGCAGTGTTATCTCGCATCCAAATTTTTTCTGTCCTTTTGATATCGTCTTACTGGTTTTTGGCATGTGTCTGGGCATCCTATTCTAATATCAATATTGGGATACAAATTCCAACACCAATGTCGAGGTTCCACTCACAAACAACAGAAAGGGGAGTGGGAAGTTTATTGTAAAGAGAGTGGGAAAAGGAGGAAAGAGGCAGCAGGCAGCCGGCCTTCTGGACACTATTTGAGAGTAACTCAAGCCAAGCTGTGAATTGCAGACTGCTTTCTTCTCAAAACCAGGTGATCTGACAGGAAAGAGATGCAGGTCCCCCAGGGGCTGATCCCTGATCACTACCCTACTGAGTGCAGCCTGGGCCAAGTGCCTTCAGTTTCTCTCAAAGCCCATACTACCTGCGAGAGAAATGCTCCCAAAGGGAGGGGTTCCCAGAGGGAGTAACTTGTTCGCAGTGGCTGGTCTAGGGGTTTATATACTTCTCTGATTCCTCTTTTGGTTGGTGTCTCAGAGGTAGTTTTCTGGGATTTGCATAGTATATTTGCATAGTGTCTTTCTTTGAGTCTCCTTCTCTCGGTTGGGGTACCAGACACTGTTTCCTGGACTCTGGGGTGGGGGGATGGAATCTCTTGGGGTTGTTGATCAGTGAATAGTTGGAGTTTTGTGAAGCTCTGGTCACTCTCAGGAAGCTTTTGATCCCATTTTCTTATCACTAGACATTTGGGAGATCTGTTCTCTTCAATTTTGGAAGTTAGCATTTGTTGCCTCTCAGGAAATAAAGTTTTTCTACCATGGCCCTCAGCCCTCTCTGCCTAATTCTTTTCTACCTCCTCAGAAAGAGGTAGGAATATAATTGCTGTTTCTTTCCAGGCACTCTCACTTTATTCAGGAATGGAAGCCCCCCGTTGACTTTTCTTTTAAGCTCATTGGCCAGAACTGGGTCAAGTGTCCACAGCTAGACCATTGGCTGGTTCAGACTATCATGAAAGAGCAGAGGGGCTATTCTTTTGTAAGATTAGAGGATCTCTGTTGCCACTCGAGTACAAAATCCAGGGCTTTTGAGATGGAAAAGGTGATGGTGTTTGTTGGTCAGTTTGTAGATAATATGTGCTACAGAGCTGATGCGGGTGTGTGAAGAGAAGGTCAAGGGGAAAACAGACTGTAGGAAGGACTCCCGTCTCCCAAAGTGTACAGGTAATACCATGGTAGAAGGACAACTTAGAGGCAGTAAGTGGAGTTAGAGTGCTATTAGCAAAAGCTGAGCTAGAAGGGCAAAGAAATGAGTGTCTGTATTAAGTTGTGGTGGTAGGAACCAAGGAAGAAGAAGAAATCCAATCTTTTGAAGGAAGAAATGACAACATCTTATAAGGAAATCAATAGAAAGATTAAAGAGGATGATGAGAGAAAGATGTCTCCAGAGCACTCAGCCAGGGGGCTAGCAGAGCAGACCTGCTGCTGACATACGTGTGGTAGGTAAAATACTGAGCTGATTTGGGGAATGAAGTAGCTCCAAGATTAACACTCAACTCCACACAGCCTCAAGAGTTCGAGGAGTGAGCATGTGAGAGTACCATGTCAGTCACTATGAGATCCATGGAGACAATCTCTGCATATGAGTAAAAGAGTGAAAAAATATATTCCCATTCCACTAGGAAGAACTCAACCAATATATGTTGTTTTAAGAAAATTTTTATCACTTAATTGTGTGTCAATAAGATTGACCTTAGTTGGTGAAAATTTGTGAATATGTGGTCTCTTATGTGGGATCAGGGGATCTGCAAATGAGTTTAAAGAAAAGCAAGAAAAAATTCTATCATTAAGGATATATATTCTTTTATGCCTGTTCAAAAATAAAAACACACCTAGAGTTGACACTTCCAGGATAACTAAAAGTCATAGAAATAAAAGAGGTATTGAAAAGAGTCCGAGTAGGAGGTGATGAACACTTTCCTACTTGGCTGAGGGAGGGCAGCCCCACATTCAAGTCCATTGTCCTCTTTGGTATCTCATTTACGTGACTCCATCATCTGTATTCAGCAAATTCACCAAATAATTTGAAGCTTTCTAATTATATAATATGGATACAGTTCAAGGTGAAGGTGTTTAAGAGGAAAAAAAAAAATTTCTCCATGAGCACAGGTATTTTTAAAAAGAGGAAAGAAAATCAAACACACCCTGACATTGTAATTTGGTTTAGCTAAATGAGACTGGAACCTCAGGAGAAAACTAGAGACAAGCCTGGGATACAATCAGAAAAAGCATTTTTTTTTTTATTGGCATGATAAATTTGGTAAACAACCTCTCTGCATCATTGGGAAGAAAATCTGCACGAAAAGAAATCTGTTTTGATTTTAGACATTTTTTAGAAGGTTATTTTAATTTAATTAATGAGAAATCATAGGTTAATTGCTTCCAGCTTTAATGTGAGGGTATTATGCATGCAGGCATATTTTATTTATATCTTGACTGTTTGATGTACACAATCAATTCAAAAAGGGATAATGAAGAGGTGTTCTGTCCTGTGTGGAATAATAATTAGGGACTCTGGTACAGAATATTTTTTATTAATTGTGCAGCTCAGTAAACATGTTTGACATAATATGGAAAAATGCATTTGTCAAGCTTTACCAACATTTTTTTCCCATTCGTCCTTTTGTTTTTCCGAGCTTTTGCAGAGTCTTTTTCGTATTGACTCCCTTTTTCCTAGCTGGGAGTCCCTTGGAGCCCTAACAGTTTGATTTAGAGACTTAGGACCGCCTGCTAAGCTAGTTGCATTACATAATTCAGACAATCATATTGGATATCTGGAAGCTTTTCTCAATAACCATCAATCTATGATGTTAGAGGAATTGGAATTGTATAATTTCTTAGCAATTTTAAAGCTGATCCTTGGCTTCCTCTCTATGGAATATAAACTTTTTTTTTTTTTTTTTTGTCAGGAGTACAAACTCTGTCTCCAGAATTGTTGAATAGGTTATATGCTATAATTATTCTATGGGGCTCTGGGCATGAGTTAATTGAGCAGAATGTTTTGTTCATCCTTGGAAAGCAATTTGAACTCTTGAATATTCTCTCCACCTTCTAGTGCACATTTATTGAAAGGGTTATATTTACATCTTTTCTGTGGAAATAAATATGTCTAGAAACTTCTAGGAAGCTTTATTTTTTATTGAAAAATCTGTATAGACATGAGAAAATTTCAAGGATTTGGGATGAGTTACCCAAAATGGGCATTTCTAGACTTCTTTCACGGCTTTGGCACTTGGTTCTCTTGACAACCATTTTTCTCTTTTTCATCAACCCTGAGATCCATCACCTCACACAAGTCTTTACCTGTAGCTATTTTTTTTTTTTTTTCACTTCTCCTCTCCAAGTTTTCTATACGGGTATCTCAGCAGGTATAGTATGTCTAAGTTAAGCCAATTATTTCTAACTACCACATGATGCAGGGCTTCTGTTGGGCCACCAGTGCCCAGGACTGATTCTTTGGCCTCAACTGACACATACATGTGAGACTTGAGAACCATATTGTTCCAAAAAACCAAATGTGATTTTTACAGCTCTTTCTCCTAATGTCCAGTTCAAACGGAGCTGAGGTGAAAGTGACTGTAGTAATAGCATTTGAAGGCTGTCACCATCTGGTGCTTATTTGGTGGCCTGTGTTACACGAGCAGGTGGTCCTTGTATATCTTTAAGTAGCCAGCTGTCCACGTCACAAAAGCCACTGTCACATTCGGAGTTAATTGGCATCTTGGTTGTAATGATTGGTGGAGAAGCCAAGCCTGAATAGACCTCAGCATATTATTCCTCTTTGTCCTAAGAGCTTTGGGTCAAGGCTGGCATTTGTTTTTCTGTTTTCTCTGCCTTATTTCCTAAATGAAAGTCCAAGTGAGTCTAATATAAGAGCAACCTATCAAATCAACCTATACAGAAAAGCAGATACATATCCTATTAAGCTAGCAATTCTTAACTGAGCCAAGAGAGCCACAAACAAATCTTCAGGGAAACTTCATAGAATTTAGAAAAGGTTAGTTGCTAGTTTGATTGCTCTGGAAATAATTTACCTACCATCAACTTTAAATACTAGGATTTCAGAAATAAAAGAGACTCTTATAGGTTTAAATTTTTCCTTTTCGGACAAATCTAATCTATAGACAGTGGCTGCTGGATGAACTAGGCTGGAAAAGAGTCTCATTCTGTGTTGGATCATAACAAAGTGCTTATACTTTGACCCACGCAACTGGCAGTTTCACATGGTCCAACTATATACTTCTATTTTTCATAGTTTGTACATTTTTGGAAAAATATCTATTTCCTGTAGTGACATATTCCTATATCATAAACCCTTGGCCACAGGACTGGTGTTTAAAGTTATCCAGACTGACTTGAGTGATGGTGCTGTATTGTGCTAAAGTTGGTTGCTGGATGCTATGAGTGTATCTCCTAAGACGGCCATGTCTTCTGAGTTCAAGCTACTTCAAATAATAGAGCTCCCCCCTTGCCCAGGGTATGAATTTTAGTTAGAACAATAGGCACTGTTTAATAGCATACACACACACACACACATTGACACTTGGAGGCAAATTTAATCTTTTTATCTTATCCCTACCATAGAAGCAGAGAAAAAAAACATACCCAAGAAGTTAAACAATGCAGTGAAAAAATTTTCACAGGCAAAAATTAGCTTGACATATTAGAATCAAAATAAACTACAAGTAACTCTAATATCAAATCTTTGTTCATGAAGTCTCCTTACGTACTCCAGTCCTGGAGTTTCTTTTTTTTTTCTTTCTTTCTTCAAATTTAAGTGACATCTAATTTTTTGTGCCACACAGTAGAGCCCAATATCTGTTTTGAATATTTTTTGTTTCATGTGCATATTTTTTGTGGTTCTGTCCATATTATTTGGAGTGAGGTATTATATTTCCATTATTTTTTTTTTTTTTTTTTTTTTTTTTTTGCGGTACTGGGGGTTGAACTCCGGGGCATTCTACCTCCAAGCTATACCCCCAGCCCTATTTTTTATTCCTTATTTTGAAACCAGGTCTCACTAAGTTGCGGAGTGCCTCACTTAGGTAGCTGAGGCTGGCCGCGAACCCGGATCCTCTGGTCTCAGCCTCCCGAATGCTGGGATTACAAGCATGCGCCACCACGCCCGGCCATTATTTTGATTCCCCCAAGAACTTGATGCTATGCTGGGTAAGTAGGAAGAACCTATCAACACTAAACATTTAATAAATGTTCAGTGATCAAAAGTGAAAGATAGGCCAGCAAGCTTTGTAAACAAACTAAATTTCCTTGGTCAAGTTTTAAAAATAGACATGAACAAAATAAGCCATTTGCTCATTCAGTGTCTTCAAGCTATTGATCTCTGTTTAAAAAGGTTAGGACTTGGCATAAATTGAACCCTTGCAAGAAAGGTAAGACTGTCCATCTTTTTATGCATTCCATTAATTCTAAGAATTTCATAGTTCTGAATCAGAACTAACTGCGTTAACAAATTATGTATGCTGAATTAGTCACATTACTCAAGTCCTGTTCTTTTTCCTCTTCAGAATATTTGTCACACAGATATTTAAATGAAATCTGGGCTGTACATAGCCATGACATAATACTCTGTCAAAAAGAGAAAAAAGTTAATCAGGTCAGTGAGTAATCATATGCTGCCCTCCCTACCCCATCTTCCAGGCTCCTGAAAAGTAGACGTTAGAAGAACAAATCATTGAAAGGAAATAGAATCAGAGTACCTTAGTAAAATATTGTAGAATCTTAGTCATTAGTCCATGTTAGATATTTTAACTTGACAATTAAACACTCTTTATTATTAGAAAAAGAGGTTCTATTTAGTGCCTGTCAAGTAATCCCAGAAAGAAAACTAAAGTATAATATTTCAGTCTGAAACAGAATGAATCACAATTGGCATGAGTTAAATATCTAAATTAAAATCAAGTTCCAAATTGCCTTATTTGAATCATCAGCTTAGGGAACTTCTCAAAAAGAAAGATTGCTCCTCTGGAGGCATGCAACAAAGAGCATAAAATATGGTGTTTCGACTTTGTATTAGACTTTTTCCTTGAGGAGCCAAAGCCTTTGAGAGGCTGAACTGTGCATTCTTGTTGTAACTGGAGGGATATGAGGTCTAAGAACTTTCCCTCTAGTCAAAGGACCATGTGGGCAGTGAGGACACAAGCCAGAAGAGCAACAGAAGGGACTTTCAGTTGTAGTCCAGACTACAACAATGATACAGATTGGCGCAAGAGTCTTTGGGAAGAAAGATACTGTGAAAAAATATGACATAATATTATAGAGGAAAAAGGAAACAATTAGGTGAAATTTTGAGGTATTTCTCAAAATTATGGAAAAGTTGAATAATTAAAAGGAAATAATTTAGTTAGGAACAAAAAGCTATACATGAAATAGCATGTAATAATATACTTTTACTTTTTGCCTATGTAGCAAACAATCTCCTTATGGTCACAATTAAATTCTCAACTTTGAGGATGAATCTTTTTAAACTATAGAGTACGTCTTTATGATTAGAATAGAACATCAATTTCATCATCCTGACAATGTAAAATATAGATGAGGATATTTGGAGGACCAAAGATAGCGAGATGAAGGAAGGACAAAACCAAGACATTTTCATTGTACAGAGAGGGGAGTCAGGAGATATGGTATCAATTTATAGAATAAACAGTAAAGATGAAAACATCATTTACCACTACGAACTTAGCAAATTGAAAGCAAAATGGATAGTGGTATATGTCAAGTTGATGTTGGGAGGAGGTGGGGAGTTATGATGAGCTACGTATATCAGGAGGTTAATGGTGAATGTAAAAAATTTCTGGATTTATAAAATAGGTGTAAAAACATGCTATCTACCACCATGGACACAATCATGGAAAGAAAATATTTAAAAATGGCTTCCTCTGCGAACCCATCCTATATAGGGGGTGGTGGGTAGGGTACTGTTCCTTTCATTATATATCCTTCTATTTGAGATTATTTTAAAATCATGTTTATTTATAGTTTAATAATCGTTTTTCAAAACACTGTTAGAAAACAGGAAAAACCTCATTCACCAAGGACCAATCACGGTACACATAATTGCCGCTGTAGATTGATTCCACACTGGCCAATGTCACTTCAGCACCACGCCTTTCCTGGAAAAGCTTTTTGTAGATCTTGATTTGCATAAATTTACTTCCTTTTCATCCTGTTTTAAGAGGTCATCAATTTCAAGAGACAGAAATTAAAAGAAAAAAATAAATAATGTAGTCACATGACTCAAATTCAAAAGGCACAAAAAGAAACAGTGAAGTGTGTCTACTATTCCTGTTTCTCATCAACTCAGTGTTAAATTTCTTGTTATTTTTCCAGAGCTTTCCAGGGTTAGTGTATGTGCAGAGAAACTAATACGTGCGCACGCACACACACACACACACACACACACACACACACACACACACATACACACACATACATGAATGCACTTTCTGAAAACCTGTTGGAGTGTAAATTTTTGGCTTCTTAGAGCTTATAATCCTTTTTTTTCCTTCTGGATTCAACCCAAGAATAATCTACCTCCAAGGTATACCCCCAGCCTTTTTTTTTTTTTTCTTTTTTTCTTCTTGAAACAGAGTCTTGCTAAGTTGCTGGGGGCATTCCTAAGTTCTGAGGCTGTCCTTAAACCTATGATCCTGCTGTCTCAGCTTTCCAAGTACTGGGATTACAGGCATGCCCCACCATGGCAAGTATAATCTATTATTTTAAATAGGAAAAATAACTATTCTCAAGCAATCAAAAACTCAATTTGTTTCTTCTATTGTTATATTTTGATTAACGAAGAATATCTGCATAATAAAACACCAAGAAACTAAGTATTTAACACTCACAACTTCATTACGTGCAGTCTGCGATGATAATAAAGTTTGCTATTCAAAATGTTGTATATGGCAAACAGCATCAACACCCCCTGAGAGCTTGTGAGAAGTGCAGAAGCTCAGAACCAACAGCAAGCCTACGCGATCAGAACCTGCATTCTGCTAAAATCCCTAAATGCTGTGTGGGTACATTGAATCCTGAGAAGCACGGCTCCCCAGCGTCAGTTATGAAATACATGGCCTTTTTTTCTCAATATGCATTATCACTTCAAGCTCTTCTTTTGCATAAGCATTTCTGTATCTTTTAGGCTTGCTTATTCTTTCATGCTTTTTAGCAGGTATTTTTACTTGAGATATGGAGAAGATGATGGCGATAATGTAGAACTTGAGTAGAAGGCAGCAGGGGCTTAATTCCACCTGGAGAAAACCTGAGGAATGATGGAAGCTCACTCTGGTCTTCCCTGGATCATGCAGAACATGTGATACTGCTTGCAAGCTGATTCATATAGCAGCTTATTAATTTGGATAGGGAATTTTTATTTTTTATTTTTTATTTTTATTTTTATTTTTTTATTTTTTTGCGATACTGGGGATTGAACTCAGGGGCATTCTACCTCCGAGCTACACCCCCAGCCCTATTTTTTATTCTTTATTTTGAAACCGAGTCTCACTAAGTTGCAGAGTGCCTCACTAGGTAGCTGAGGCTGGCTGCGAACCTGGATCCTCCGGTCTCAGCCTCCCGAATGCTGGGATTACAAGCGTGCGCCACCACGCCCGGCTTAGGGAATTTTTAATACAAATATTTGGCAGTCATTGTAGTGACTCTTCGGAGACTGAATTCAGATAACAAGGAAAATCAGTGACTCCCTCCCTCTGCTTTTTTTTTTTTACACAAATAGTGCAATAATATATAAAGTGTGCTGCTTCTTGACTTGTTTCCTTAGATATCATTACATGTCAGTGCATAAAGAAACTTCCTCCTTTTAAGCCGGGCGTGGTGGCGCATGCTTGTAATCCCAGCATTTGGGAGGCTGAGACCAGAGGATCCGGGTTCGAGGCCAGCCTCAGCTACTTAGTGAGGCACTCCGCAACTTAGTGAGACCTGGTTTCGATATAAAGAATAAAAAATAGGGCTGGGGATGTAGCTCGGAGGTAGAATGCCCCTGAGTTCAATCCCCAGT